>JARJDZ010003237.1:0-72239 GCA_030264555.1 Aleochara sp. GC000083
ACAATGGGATCGGAATGCGAGGAATGCAACCGCAGCGCACTGCACGAGGGTCGAATATAATAGAAAGAATAAATAACATCTGGTCCAATACGCATTTTTTCCCAGCATTTAAATCCCCTTTAAGAAATGTTTTTCATTATATCTCTTGAACTATTTGATTTTTGATGATTAAAAAGGCATTTTAAAGGGCATGATTTAAGCTTTCACTTAAACAATCTGTTTTTGCGTGGTAATTATAACAACAAATTGTATTTCGTAAAAACACCCTTGTTAACGTTTTCACTTCTATTCTTTAATAATTTAATAAATTTAATAAAATTTAAAGTTGAGAGCTTGAAATTTGTGTGATTGAAAATGCAAAAATTGTAAGTTGCAAAATCACATTCTTAGAAAGATGATACAACTTTTTCAAGTTAGGTTCCTGGTGAAAAATATATTTTCATGATTGCAATAGTAAAAAACTTGAAATCAAGAACTGAACTTGATAATTTCCAACTAATTATATTTCTCATTTGCCATTTCAATGTAATTCTTCGATAATTTACTTGCAAATTCAAGATCGGGATTTCAATTACGAGGATCCTCACTCTCATTTTATCGAAGTTCTTAATTTGATCCCGGGTTTGTCTGATTTTAAGTGCGTATGTTCTACGATCTTTCCTGAGGATAAGAAGGATCAGTTTTCATAGTTGTAGAAATAAAACTTCTCATTTCAGGATATATCATAAAAATAAAGATTCTTTTTTTGTGCATGTTTTTATGCAATAATCAGCAAGGTTTTCTGAAGATTTGTTAACAATTGAATTTTAAAGGGAACTTATCACATTTCAAAAAATAAAAATAAATCAAATAATTTGCCTTTCCATCTTTTAATGCTTTCTTAATTCATAAGGAACCTTTTTTATCTTTATTGGTTTACCAGATATAGCTAGAAGGGTGGAAATTTTTAACTAGGATCGGTTAAATCTTGGAAGATCTATCGAGTATTTAAAAAAGTCAAATCAAATTATAAGGTCAAATAGATATTTCCATCTGAGGTCATAGATCCTTAAGGAAAACACCTCTAAAGGATTTTTTATCCGATTTTCCAAATAGCAGTCGTTGAACTAACATTTAATATGATAATGAATCTTTTTGAAATTTCCTGATTTAATTCACTCACTCAAACACAGATCTCCAAAAAATTACACGTCTCCAAAAACAAACGTCATAAATATAAGTTGAAATTTCAGTGTATTCACAAATTCTGATCTAGAGGACCCTTTTTTTCTATATAAATCTGAAAAAATCGAACAAATTGTGGTTTAATTGAAGCTTTCTCGAAAAAGATGACCACCTTAACATTTCGCCTGTTGCCCGCTGCCTGCTGCTTGATGACTGGGATGGTTGTCGACTGGATTCGCGAATGTGTCGTGCATGTTGTATGTATATCCTGTCGGAACGAACGAATACAGTCTCAGAGGCCCAGACGGGTTTCGCCAGCCTGCGAGTGAGTTTCGCAGTGCGGACGGCTCATTCGCGGATCGACTCGCGAATTGCGAACATCGGTATTCAACCGGTCGGGTTGGGTGAGTGTGACGCAATTGAGTTTGCAAAAATACTCCCCATTGTGTTATCGTTTGCTAAAACCGAAAAAATCTGATATTACCATAGTTGGTCCTTGGATACCCACACTTGCCATAAGTGATTAGTCGGGATAAAACTGGGCAAACCGGTCAAAATTGCTGGAAAAACCGTTTTAGACTTGTGATTTGTATTAGGTAGTGTAAAGTGTGCTTATAAGTGCTGTAGTGCGTATTGTGGAATTGAGTTAGTGATGACTGACCGTGAACTGTGCGCGTGTGGATTGCTTTTCAAGGATTTTCATCATTATATGGGAAATCCCAAAAATCGTTTTGGATAAAGAAATTGGAGTTAAAGTTGCAAAAAAGTATTGATTTTTGATAGCATGATAAATTTACAAAGTTTGTAAGCAAAATTCTTGTAAGGACTTTGAATCAGGATCGATATTAGATTGAAGACAAACTTTCTTGTAAAGAGAAAATGCCAAAGTTAAAGTTGGGATAATATCCAAGAGATGACCAATGCAAAAAATGCAAATAAACTTAATTTGAACCTTCTTGCTAATGAAATGATTAGATGTAAATATTACTAACGTTTTTAAAATAATTACAAAATTCCAAATTGTGTCAGAAAATGATTTTTTACAAAAATAAAAAAAGGAAATTCAAGAAGTTATTTGAAAATAGGTATTGATTTTGAAGATCTTGGCAAATTTGCAAATCTTTTAGCAAAATTTAATAAGGATATTGATACATTATCGATATCAGAATCATTAAGGCAAACTTTTAACTATAATAGCAAACATTATTTTTTTTGATGAAAGTAATCTAGTTGAAATTAAATTTTAAAATCTAAAAGGAGATAAAACAACTAGAGAATGCTAAGATCATCTGAAAATGCAAAAAAATAATGGAAATGTTCAGGTATTTTATTGCCATATTTGATATTATATCAGAAAATGATTTAAAAAAAATACAGCTTATTGCCTCAAAGTGCAGAAATTTAAATAATTTCAAACTAAAACCAAGAGAAAATTTGAAAAAAAGAACAGTAACTTAATAAAATCGTTTCCAGATACAAAAATTATAACTTTTGAAAAATGCAAATATTAAAAATTAAAGTAATTAAAAAATAGTAATTTTTTATGTATTTGGTTTAATTGACTTCAAAGAAAATGAGGAATAAATAAATGATCCTCAATGTGGAAAAATATAGATCAGAATATTGATAGATAAAGAAAAATCCAAGAAAATCCAGCGTTATAGTAAAATTGCTTTGTTTCTTAATAGTACAGAAACTATTTTGCGAATTCTGTGAATTCTACGTTGAAATTATTATTCAAAATCTAAGTGAAATGAATAATAAGTCATTTTTATAAAAGTTTTTATAGAAGTTTCCAAAAGATTCAACACTTCAAAGTATGCAAAAACCAGAAATGTTCATATAGTTCATTTTTCAGAAAAATAAAATTAATGACGTTGAATCAATTTTTAAATATTTAACTAGTGGATTTCCTTCAATTTTCGCCCTTCTTACCAGCAATTTGCAACATAAAATAGCCATTCATTGAAAGATCAAACACTATCAAGTTTTTTTCCAAGCAACTTGTTAAAAAGCTTCGCAGACCGCTTTGTAATTTGCGTTCAAACGTCAATTGGTCTCCACAGCTCCCTTCGACCTTTGCAAGTTCAATATTTGCAGAATTACAAGCTTCTTGCCGATCGTCACATGTTGATCTCCACTTTTTTTCTGCAGTCGCTTTCCTGGGGCGTGTGGGTGCAACGCACCCTCAACCAGACGATTTTTTTCTCGTCTTCTTTAATTTGCCCGGCAACTAGCAATGCGAAACACGTGTTCGTCTGCAAGAAGGAAGACAAAAAACGGGAAAACTGCAGACAAGTATAGTTGAAGAAAAAAAAATGTTGGCCCCCTCGATGTTGGTGTGATCGGCATATCAGTTACGAACTTCTTTTTTGAACGATTCCCATAATGTCACTGATACAGTCTTCTCCCCAAAGATGGTTTTTGGCGAAGGATGGATGAGATTTTGGCTGGGTTTGAAATTGAGCTGGAAAAATATTTGTTTAAAAATTTTTGGTGCCTTTTTCTGGGACAAATCAGAATAAAATGATATAAATGATCAGAAATTATGATTTAAGATTTGGAATTTTATGTAAGAAGAGAATATTGCAAAATGATTCAAAAGATTTGGAAGAAATTAAAATTTTACCACTTAAAATATTTCTGCATATATGAACTGATTATTATTTGGAATTACTGATTCTATTTTTTTATCATTCAGATTATTTTTAATAGAGGACTAGGACACTAATCATATTTTCATACAATCATGATTCTAAGACAAAAAAAATAATATAAAAACAAGTGTGATCAAAGTTAATTAAATAATCTATAGAAAAATTCAGAATTACAAGTTTTGTTCAAAAATTTTGCAAAATGTCCCAATAGTTTGGGTAAAAGTTACAATATTGATTTTTAACTGTATTAACATTTTTGTTGATTTATTTATCCATCAATTTATTATCTCTGCAAATTCTTTAATTTTATTGCATTTTTTTGTGGATTTTTTTTAGAAAGCTGACCAAAAATTAAATCTTCTTGTATTGTTACCAAATATTTGAAAAACTTTATAATCAACAGAAATTATATTACAAATAGCTACCTATCAATTATTTAGCAATATTTTGATCTGGCAAAATGACACAGACAATCAACAAGAAAATTCAACATTTGATATTATGTACAGAAAAATAATGGTCCAAAAGTTTTGGCAGAAGTTATAATTACACAATTTAAAATTTAAGACTAATATTTTGTCTTGATTTATTATGTCGATCAATTATCATATATGCATATTTTTCAATTTATTGTAATTTTCATTCTATTCGAATATGTTCATCAATTATTTTGTTCGGAAATCGAACCGAAAATATTTAAACAAAATTACAAAAAACAAAATATTTGTAATTAATATAAGTACACTGTAAAATTTGAAAGTAATTAGCATTCTTCTTGATTGAATGTTTTTAATTAATGATTTTATTACGTCCCCAACTGAAAATGACATTTAATGAATTGAAAATCCCAGCTCTACATTGAAATGCAATTGATCATATTCGAACTATGTATGAATAATATCAAGAGCGAAACAGAATGGAAATTAAATAGTGATTTACGACATTAGAAACGTCCAAATAAATTAACAACGTTATCGATTATTAAGTGTACACGAACACCAACAACAACAATTCAGCCGAATGAAATAACCGCCATCCGCGATGGCAATGTCGAATGTTTGCTTGTGTATAATTTGTGCATGGATTTTGTCTACATATTTACAAATAAGTCTAGACATGATAATTTCTGATAGGCGAACAACACTCGCAATACGAGAGTTTTTACAATCGCTCGCTTTCCATCCGGTTTCCTCCGACGTTCGAATTGTTCAGCTTCCTCTTGGCAAATAAGAAGTGCACATGTGATTGTTAAAAGAGAGCATGAGGAATAACCGAAAATTTTAGACTCAACTGAACAAAATAATACATACAAAAAATTTGGAAGTTTAAGCTGACATAACTTAGTTATTTAAATGTAAACAATAATTTTATAAATAAGTTATTAATTTTTCAACTCTATATTTAATAAACATTACTATGAAAAAAATAATAGTCATGTTTTATTTCCACAAATAACTAATATGTTATGTTAGAATTTTTCAAAATTCCAAATTTTATATTGAAATGCAAAATAAAATTGTATTTTCAAATATTGATATAATTATGTGTCATATAAAATTTACCAGCAAGTTTAAAGTAAATCTTTTTGTCAAAAATAAACCTGTGTTGAATTATTTTGGAAATCTTTTTTGTGTTATGTACAGCAAAATGTAAAATCTAGTACTTTAAAATAGTATAATAAAGGCATTTTATTTTATTGATTAAATGTCTTTCAGTAATTTTTTGTTAATTCAATTTTTTAGTTTAAGGAAAATAACGTATTGTTTGTCAACTTACAATAAAAAAGTTAATAACAAGAGACATTTTCAAAGGTGTTTAATTTTATTTCCAGTTTTTTCGTTCTTGTCTTTTTCAGATATTTTTTTCAGGATTTTTGATGACATGACTGAAAGCCACAAGATAATTTTAAATAATATTTTTCCAGATATTTGATGAGTTTTTTATTCTTTTGAAATATTGTAGGTTATATACAATAAACATTTTTGAAGTACCAACAAAATTTGCAGTTGATAATTAAATTTACATCAAAACCAGGAAATCCTATATTGGAATGGACTTTTATGAAATATACTTAACTAATTTTTTCAGGTGGATAAATAAGAATAAACTAAAAAATCAAATTGTATTTGTTATTCTTGATTGCAGATTCAATGCTAGGACCAGACGGAGAAAGTTCTTTTTGGAACTTCATTAAAGGGTTGACAATGAAAGATTTACAAAAAAAATCAAATTTCCAATAATTTTCTTTACAAAATGATGAATCACCGAAAATCCATCCAAATCATCATTCATAAGCACAGACGTACATATTAAAATTTCGACTCTTGCTTCATATCGTCTGAAACCTTATGACGCAACAGAAATACAAACCAAGAAGCCAGCAGAAGTTAGTCAGCAACAGACAGACATCTAGACAACTAGACAGACATCTGATGGCCATGCAAGCTGAAACGAATGAAGAAAAAAAAATGTGTGCCGAACCATTTCATCCTCTTCAATCCTCATCAATGCCCAAACCCATAGAACCAAACCACCAACCTTGCCCACCGCCCCGAATCGATTCCACCTTTTGCAGCACCACCTTTTGGAGTGCATCATTGACCTAGATTTTCGCCCGTCAATAAGAATCGTTGCTAATAGATTTATTTGTCCGGAATTGGCTGCAGTCTGCTCTTCGAGCCCTCTTTTTTACGCAATCTGCGCAGCACGCCCAAAATTCGGTAAATTGATGGGTGATGGCTAACGGCTCGAGTGCAGCAGGCACACATCTTCGATTGCATCGTCATCGAACCCAACCAACCCAAAAGGGTTGCCGATTTCCTCGACGACCTGTTGTCATCCGGGTTGCACTGCTGTTCAAATTTCTGGGGCTCACCATGCATTTGGCATTTTAATGGCAGTGCCCCACTTGCCAATGGATGTCTGCAGAGGTATTAAAACAGCAGGTGCTCATTGTGTTGGCCAACAGACCCAGTTTCGGGCTTTTATTCACCAATTGACGATGTTTTCTGACATGGACCTCTTTGGAGTGGACCCATGTCTGCAATGCAATAATTAATCACAGATTACTTCAAGACTCAAATTTAATGATGCACCCAATGACATTTTGGGTCTTCAATTAAAATCCTTTCTTTTAGGAAGTTTCTACAGAATCAAACCTCCAATTTTTAAGTCTTCAATTAAAAATCCTTTCTTTTAGGAAGTTTTACAGAGTTGAATGAATCACTGCAAGATATTTTTTGGTGGTGGGTTTTCAATGGACCATCATCCAAGCACACCTTCTTCGTAGGCGCCGCATTTGCATACCTTATGGATGGTTTTATACCATTTTCGGGCTGGAGGACCACATTACCATACAGTTGTATGGCAATTGCATCACGGTTTCTCTTCGCGATCTGGTTCATGGTGCATCATGATCGTGGAGAAGAAGCAGACAAGTCGAAAAAACGGGAGAATGGGAGAATGGGAGAATGGGAATCAAGAGGTTTCATCGTGAAGAGTTGATGGTTCGTATGGTGTTTGTTGTGTTTTCTGCACCATGCAACAAACTACACATATCTTGGTTTGGTTTGGTTCTTGGTTGAAGTGCTTGTGGTTGGCGTATGTAAATGCCCAAAAACCCTTCGGGTTAATGACCCAGCCCAATCATGAACGTATTGAACTGTTAAAGGTTTTGTCAGAGCCGCGCCTTGCTGTTCATGCATACATAGATTTTTTCAAGGTTCTCCAAATGTTAACTGTTCATGTTTTCGTGGGCTTGATACAAGCCATTAGCCAAGAAGCGATAGGGATTTTGATGTGGTTTTTTTAGGTTCTTTGAAATTTTGAAGATGTCTTTACCAGTTGTTGAAAGTTGACAACTTGTAGTGTATTGATAAACGAGGAAATGTTTCAATAAAGTATTTACAATGAAATTTTTCGAAAATTGCGAATATTTTCTTCATTTTCTGAAAATGTCCAAAAAACCTTTTTTCCATATCTCACTTCTGAAAATTATTGCACTGAATTGTTTTGTAATTACTTTATTCTTTCTATTGTTGATGTTTTAGGTGATAATTTAGTAGGATGTAATTGCAGAAATTTTTGGCAATCACCTGAGTAGGAATAGATCACAACAAGAAAGTTTGCAAAAATTTACAATGTTCTTCATGGATCAGATTTATAAATGAATTCATTAAACCAAATACCCAACAAGTTTTGAAATTAGTTCTATAAAAATTCCTCCAGATAACAAAATGTGTTCCAAAATTTTTAATTAAGTATTCAATATGTATTTTGATCAACATTATTAATACATTTTCAGATGTAGAATTGTTCATGATTAATTTGTTAACATAACCCCAAATATATTTAAAATATTCTTGGACTTTTTTGAGATTTAAAACTTCATCTTTGGCATCTGATTGTAAGCTAGAAATCAGAGAAATATTCATATCCAATTTCCATATCATTTCATTTTCAGTTCTTATTCGATTGAACTTGTAAATTGTAAATTTACAGCTAATTTAAAGCAAATCAAATTTTCTGATATTGCCTGAAAGTTTAATATCCAATTATTCAAAATGATATATTTTTCTTGTTATTTTCAGTATTGTTTCAAAATTGATTTCGTTATTGAATTCCCTCATAAACCAAGAAATTCTCTGCTTGAAATTTTTCCTTATATTCATTGTAATTTCCATATACCATGTTATAATTTTTGGAAAAATTAATAAACGGTATTGCAATTTATTTAAAATTATAAAAAATCTTTATTTCAAATATATGATGTTGGATATTTTCTGAAAAATCAAATCGTTTGTTTGATAATTCGTCGAATATCACAAAAAAAAATTGATAACGTTAAACTTCAATAAAGTTTTTTCCAGGTATGAAAACTTTCAATGTTCAAAGTTAAAAATCTTGTATATAATTTAACCAAAATTACTGACACATTTTCATTTATAGAATTAACAATCATCAAAGATGATACCATGACCCCAAATGTATTCAAAATATTCCTGGTCCTATTTGGGATCTAAAGATTCATCTTTGGTGTCTTATTGTGAATCAGATATAAAAAATTGCACAAGTTTTTATTCGATTCAACCAGAAAATAAATTTACAGCATTTTTAATTATGCAAATCATTTGATCTGATTTATTTTTCTAATGTTGAAATAATTTAATATTCAATTCTATTTTTTGCATTTTTACATGTTATTTCCAAGTTGAAATGATTACTTTTTTGATTTCCCACTCAAACCCAGAAATGTTCTACTTTGAAACTCTTCAGATTTCTTTTTATACAAAATTTAACACCCTACAAATCATTCATTCTGATTATTACGACCACAAAATCCTAATTTCTGATTCCATTATTCACCAGGCACTTTTCAGACGATCCAAGAAAGCACTAAACTCGATGAATTGATAGAGGAACATTGTTGGGATTTGCAAAGCGGATGCTTTTGATGCTTTCAACTTTGCAGCCCGTCGAAAATTTGTTAATGTCGTTTTTCAATGCGTTTTACGACGCTCTAAATTATTTGTGCAATTAAGTGCGAGCCTCTTTCATAAAGGGTTGTTTGTGTTTATGTCTGCACTTGTATGATGGGGACCAGGCAGGTTCCATCCTAAAGGAAACAAGTCGTCCACGATGGGTCGGTCTGGCTTTCGAATTTTTACGCGTTTCGCATAAATTTTAGATGTTTTATACGAGCGAGATTTTATTTCGTGTGCTAAAGGGCTACGTCCGGCCCAACAAGGGACTTTGTCGACCCTTTTCTACCATTGGGGTTTTTTATGTTTTGCCGACTGGCTGGACGGATGTTTTTTTTAATGGCTTGAATATGGATGGTACGTTTTGGAATTTTATGTCTTTTCTTTCTATGTAAGAGAGGACTGCAAAAATTTAACATTTCTATTCAGAGTTTGCATTGGTTTTTCAAAATTTCCTTGTAAATTAATGTTAGAAAACTTATTCAACCTTCATTTTTCTTGTTCATATCATTCAAAGCCTGAAATAATAAGTATATAGTAATAAGTATAAGTATATAATAAGTATATTATAAGTAATAAGTTTTTATCAACATTTTTGAGATTTTAGAAGATTGTTTTTGAAATGAATAGTTGAAGATTTTTTCGGCTGGAATTATAATGCTAAAGTTTCAATGAAAATATTTCAAGAAATTATACAAAATCCAAACTATAAATCTAATTTTTGTATTATGTCTTACAAAAAATGCAAGAATTGAATATTTCTAATCAGAAATTTGTATTCAGATTCCGAAATATTCATTAATTTAATTTCCTTTCATAAGTTAATATTGTTGATATTAACAATATCCAATTCCAAATTGTTAATCTTTAAAACATTGTTTATTAAATGAGAAGTTGAACATTTTAAATAAGTCACAAAACTAAAAATTTGTTGATATCATTAAAATTCTGAAATGTTAATTCAAAATGTTTCTGTTAACAAGAGGTTTTTAAATGTTAATAGTTGATTTGTAGAACACTTCTTGAAATGATCTTTGCAGAAATCTCAAATCAAAAGATCCTATCAAAAATGTATCAATAGATTCACAAAATTAAAACTAAAATCCAATTTGGATGTAAATTTGTGACTGAAAGATTCTTTTCGTGAATACAATTCACATTTCTAAATTAACAAAAAAGTTTTTCCAAAGTTCATGAAAACACCAACCAAAATATTCCTATCTACAGGTCATTTTGGAATTTTTTCCAGAAATCAGAAAAGTGGATAAAATTAGTTTCCAAATATTCCAAGAGATCACACAAATTCCAAAGTCACAAAATTGGTTTCCGTTTTCGATTCCCAGAAATAACATATTTTTATTAAAAGTTTATTATAATCTCCAAAAATTTTGTGTTTTATATTGTTTTAGAAAAAAAGGATTATTCTGTTGATATCCTTTAAAGTTTGATATTAACAAAATATTCAAAGTTTTTCCAATATTCGTGAAAAGTCATATAAATTCACAAAATATTCATATGTCATTTTTCTTGCAGGTCAATTTTTTAGAATACTTTTTTAAGATCCTTAAGATTTCTTGCAGAAATCACAAAACTAAATATCTAATCCAAACATATCAAGAAATCACACAAAATCCAAAGCAAAAAAAAACGAATTCCGGTATCAATTCCACCAAAATGTCTAGAAAATCTGTATATTTATAAGGTTAGTATCAGTTTCAAATCAAAATTCACACACTATCCCAGACAAAATACAAATATAGACCTAAATCAACAATCACCTTAAATCTCCATGAACCTGAAAAGATCCTTCTTTGAGAGATCATTCATACTTGCATTTTTGGACGTTTCTCACTTCTCACTTCTTCATATTTATCCAAGACATTCGCAGGTTGCATGTTTGTTTTGCCAACGACCAACGACCAAATGCGTGGGTGCTGTCGCTGTTGACGATGACGGCGTTGATGATGGGAAGATTTTCACGCCCAATTCTGCGCGTTCGTTTCTCCCAGCCGAAATGAAACGAATTCTTAATGGACGTCTAAATTGCATGCCACAATCTACAATTTGCCAGGCACCAAACTGACGTCCGACAAAGAAGCAGAACAACACCTCGTGAGATGGTGAAAACAGCAGGTAACTTTTAGCAAAACAAAGATGCATGCAATTTGGATGTTTTTTGCCAGATGGACAGATTGATGATTATGTTATTGTGTAGAAATCTGGAATGATTTGTAAATGTCTTCATTCAACGTTGTTAGCTGGGTTATTAATGAAGTTATAAGCGAATTCCTATTTGTTTTTTTTTTCATACACATGTCGAATAAAATCAGACACCTGAAGAACATTTTTAGATTTTTCTAAACCATTAGAAAAATGTGATTTTCAGGTTTAATTTGCAAGAATTTTGCCAATTAATGAATTTATCCAATTTAACTTGATATTAATTTATGAATTAAGGGAATATTAGCTGGAACAATTTCAAGATAATTTGCTTTTGTACGCATCAATTTCTTCAACCTTGTGGCACCTGCTCCAAAGCTTCCGCTTTCTTTTTGCTTTCCTTTAGAATGCGTTTTCTTTTGCTCTCTTCCTCGGTTCACCTTTCTTGGCATTTCATTCTTCAACTCCTTTATCTGCGTTTCGTTGGGCCGAAAATCTGAATATCATTAGACATCGCATTCTGGGCACACTCGTTCGATTATAATTACGAGCAAAAGCTGCAGTCCACTCGCAAAGGTTGGTCTAATAATTTAGATTACAGCCGGAGTTTTTGGTGGCGAAGAAGAAGGAAGATTGAAGGCAGCTGCCTCGTATAAAATTTCATCAAGTTTGAGTATCAGACACGAATTTCTTGCATTTTGGTAAATTAAATGTGTACTTGGTAATTTTGGCTATTTTGAATTTGAATGAGTTGCACCTATTCCAAAAATATTTCAAAAAGTAAAAAATGCAGTTTAGGTTAATAAATTGTCATTAGGAGAGTTGCAAATGTAATTCAGAGTTGTCATATGTAATTTAGTTTGCAAGAATTGTAATTGAGATTTGATAAATATAATTGAGAAGGCATATCAAAAACGATTAAATATATTTCAGATCAGTGAGACGTAACTGATAATGAGAATACATCAAATTAAATTCAGAAGAGTTCCAATCCAAATCAGATTAGAGATATTTTTTGTTAAATAATTATTCAGTTCTTAATAGATAAATTATATGTACACAATATCAGAATATTTATATTAGTAGTGAGTGATTATTAATTATCACTCAGTATAAATACTACTTAAATCAACTTATGCAATAGAATCTGAATTAGAAGTAACACTTTCTGAATTTTAAATGAGAATTTTTGAATTACATTTCATGATTTGGAATTTATCGCATTCTGAATTAAAGTGACGTTTTCTGGATTATAATTCACAGATTTGAAACTAATCTGATCTGAATTACATTTCTTCTTTTTTTGAAATTTAATTGATGCTTTTTGATTTATCATTGAAAAAAGTGCAGAACAGTAAACGAGAATAATGAAAATTATCAACAAACGAAATTAAAGACGTACTTTAACAAAAGTTTGATTTTATTGGTAAAATTGTGATAATAATTTAGTATTCATATTTATATATTCATGTTTTTTAATTGTCTTTTCTTTATTTTATTGTTGACATCTATTAAACTCTGTTAACTTTTATAGTGCAAAATTTTTATATCAACAATGTTTTTAAAGCATTGTTTTTTAAATGAGAAGTTGAACACTTTAGAGAAATCATAAAGGTAAAAAAATGCAATGAAAACATTTCGAGAAATCATAGAGACGAATCAAGATATTGCTTTTCTAACCGGAAATTGCAATACCAACGAGAATATTGAAAATTATTCATAAACAAAATTTTGATTTTAATGGTAAAATTGTGATAATAATTTTGGACTTCATATTTTCATATTCTGAGATTATCATTAATTTAATGTGAGATAAGTTTTTTAATCACCTTTTATTTAATAAGTTAATATTGTTCATGTCTTTCAAGCCCTGTTAATTTTTATAGTACAACATTTTTATATCATCAGGTGGTTTTCAAAACATTGCGTTTTAATGGAGAAGTTGGACATTTTAGAGAAGACACAAAGCTAATAATGTAATGAAAAAATTATAGGGAAGACTGATAATATTGCTTTTCTGACTTGTAATATTCGAGAATATTGAATATTACCAAATTTTGTGTGCTCTATTGGGCTAATTTTGGGCTTGGAAGATTACACTAAGATAAAATCAAGATAAAATATCCTTTATCATATATTTGCAAAATCTCATTATGAACTTTTGATATTTGTGTATAACTTGCTGATAAGTTTGCATTTAACAACTTTAAAATTTACAATTTCAAATTTTACTATTATTTGCAAGACTCTCTTCTCTGATGATGAAACATCTGTCTCTTCTAAACGTACGAATTCGTAGATCTCATTATACAATTGAAAATGCAAACCCCGCAAGAAAAAACGTTGATTCGCTTTGTCCTTCTTTTGATATCTGATTGCAGATGCAACAGTTGCCCGTTTACGTCCGTTTTCGTTGGTGTGTGCCAGTTGGCAAAAACAAGCCTAGCACCGACCGGCCAGTTCCAGAATGTCCGTTGGCCTCTGCCATCCATCCATCCCATCGAAAATAATGCGTGGCATGCACCTTCGTGATTGCGTTCTTCAGCAATGGGATTCCCATTCGGGCCCCGCGCACAGCCAAGAGACAAAACGCACAATATTCACATGCAATGTGTGCATAATATAAATTATGATGGCGCGCCAACCGCCAACCCGACACCGCGAAGACACAAAAAACTCGTACCAGTCGGGCAAGAAACGGGTTGCTTAGATGGGCCCACGTTTCTTCGATGGGCGCGCACAATGCCCTCGGCCCGTTTGGGAATTCACGACACGTGAAGAGAAATTCGCCTCTAGGAGAGGACCTTTTTGGTTCAACGTTGGCGAACCTTCAGCATATGTAGATATACCTTCAATTTTCGGCGAGTACTTGTTGAGGGCTTTTTCGGGTGTTGCCAGTATGGTTGGTTGATGAGTAAATGTCTTCCTAGACGTTGGTTACCTAGTCATTTGCATAACTTGTCTATGCTGAAATTCTTGCAGTTCTATTTGAATTTAATGTGTCTATCTGGGTTAGATTTAGATGGTAGAGAAACAGACATCAAAATAGATGTGGAAGAAATTTTATCGAGGTAAGTTTTTTGGATGAATATATGCAATTTTTTTCGGGAGACATCTGAAGACATCAACTTAATAAGAGACATGACATTTTTGTTAGTGAAATTATTTTCTTTTATGATTATTGACTCTGGATTGAAGTTTCTTTGTAGAGTTGCAAATTTTTTCCTGAAATTCTCAAAGGATTTTTTTCATATTTAAGATGCTATTGTGCTGTTATCATATTTATGACCTGCTATCAGGTTTATATCAGGTTTATATTCAGGATTATGTAATAACAAATTGTAAACACCCCAAGAAAAATTACAGCATAACAAAAGTTCAAATTAGTGCACAATTCAAAAAAATAATTGCCATAAATTTAGAGAAAATTTAGAAAAACTATTTTATTTCATTGTTGTATAACGTTGATAAGATATTTTTAGTATACTATGAACAATCCCTAACACCTAATTTGACAATTTGCAATACAAAAACCTGGAATTATTGTAAAATGTTCATTTATTCACATAATAAAATTTATGTTTCAAATGCAAAATTTTGTATCTCAAAAATGAGATATTTTTTGCCTTGAGCAAACAACTTTCTGCAAAGTTTCACAATTTCTTTAGAAAATTCGACAAGTATAGTACAAATGTTTAATTGTAATAAATATAGTAGTCTTGGAAATTAGAGTTTTGTTTAAAATAAAACTAGTTTTAGTAATCAAAGAAACATTTCGAGCCGTGAACTGATTTTAAAGATCATTATATTGTTGACAAATAAGATAACATTTTTTTTTCTAAAGTCGCAAATTTCATTTTTTCTCCTAGATGATTTTTTATACTTTGTAGAATTTCAATCTGAACATTTGACAAATAATTACATAATAGTAATAGTTCAAATGAATAGGCAATTATTTAATTTTCTTATAACATATTTCTTTTTCTTTTCAGTAGGCTAATGATCTAATCTTCAATATGAAAATGTCTTCCAAAAAATATTTTAAATTATTCATGTTTTTTTTAAATGTCCAAATGAAGATGTAACACTTTTGTATTTTCTTTGCATTTAATAGCACTTTCTAATAAAGCACTTTTTTGATAATTTTTAAAATTAAGATGCATAATGATTATTGTTATTGTTATAGTTCAAAAAATTCGAATTCGAAATTCGAAAGTTGGAACCAAACTTATTTCAGCAAAATTTTCAAACTTTGTAAGCTAATTTTCATGAAATTCATGAATAAATTAAATGATAAAAATAACGATTTTCAGATAATTTAATTGACTACAACTGATATAAGTTTGATACTTGATTGTCTAACTATTTAAATTGCGAAAAATAACAAGAGAAAATGGATATTGAAACAATTTCCAAAAACATAAGAAATATTATTTTACAGATAACTATGAAATTTAAAAATTATTTTTTAAATTGTAATTAGTTTGATATGAATTTGAAAGCACGAAAATAAAAAAATAGAAATTTTAGTCAATTTGCAAAAATTGAAATCTAATTTCTTGAGATCCAATAATTATAATTATATAATCGTTTAAAAAAACGAGTATAAATATATGACAATAATCATAAATCAATTAATTTTGAGATTTAAATATGTGTGAGATAAAAGTAAGATGCAAATAGCAAAAAAGAAATGTTAATTGGATTTCAAATTGTATTTTAAGTTGGAATTTCCAGTCAGAGTTACTTCCGTAATTGGAAAGCAAAATATGAAATTGCAATTCCTCGAACAAATGATATGAAAAAAAAAACTGAATCTAATGGCTGTTGTTGTTATTGAACCTAATGGTTTCAGCAATTTAGAGCCTTCCAATCGCAATTTGCGTCCACAATTGCGTTGTTTGTTACATTCATTCCGCTTCGAATGCGGATTCAAATGTCACCCTCGCTGGCGAATAATGGATGGGATGGCACTAATGAAAAATCGAATATGCATTAACCATCAGAGCACCAGCACCAGCCAACATGCCAACATATTGCCATTGCTAATATGCAATCGAAGAGACAACTTGTGCATTCGATGTTCGCGTGTTGGTTAATGGCGGACTCTAATCATAAACAGAAAAGTGTTCTTTCCTTCTTCACATTTTTTTTTCTTTTGTCTCCATGTTCGGTCTCGCATTCGCCAGGCGAAATAGCGATAAGTAGCCTGGACGATTGCATTATTGCATTCGATTCGATATTATGTTAGATCCGCATGCAAGTCAATTCGACGACGTCTAATTAATTAAAATGGCCGCATCATCGATTGGCCGGCCTTTAATTACCGGGAGATCTCCAACGTCGATTGCGATGTGAGGATGTGCACGAGCCGAGAAATTTCGATGCGCATTCGAACAACGTTGACCCATTCAAGGCCGCAATGGATCATCAAGTAGCGCTCTTCTAGATCAACTTCTAGAACAAATCCGAAGAGAGAGAGGAGATCATTAGCATTGGGTGGAAGATACGCAGCATCGAAGACATGGATGATGCGATGATGGTCAGCAACGAGTGGTAAGGATGTGATGAGAAAACAAAAGGAAGAAATGAAGATGGGTAACAAAAAAGGAAAACTGACCAGTGAGGACTTGCATCATCGCATCATCGAACGGAAAGTTCTTCAGTTTGGAAATTACTGATGCCGTTATATAATCAGCCCTTGATTGACGTCATCATTACAAAAAACTATCAAGGTGTAAAATGAGAGTTTTCTTTGTTCCATAAACAAATAAACAAGTAGTTCTGTTTTTTATTATTATTTTTTTAATTTCTGAGGTGGAAATTCATACATTGAGTAAAAGTCATAGAGTGAAATTTTAAATGATAAAAAACAAAGAAATATTTTTTGTAACTTTGTAACTTTTTTGTAACCTTGAACTAAATACTTTTCAAATCATCTTGAAGACTTACAATTCTAAAATCAGTGAACCAAATGAAGAAGTCAGACGACAATTAAAAAATACACTTTTCAATTATTGCACTGGGTAATCATTTCAAAAGTAATATAAAAGAAAATTTATAAAGAACCACTTTTTTATTCAATATGGCTAGATGATTATTATTTGTCTGTAGATTTGTAAAACTAAATATTTTGCCGATATATATTTTCGAATTGAATTGAATTCAAGGTGAGCAGACAACATTTGCACACACATGTGAACGTATTACGAAATTTACAACATTTGAAATGAGCGATAGTTGAGAAGTGAAATTATAATTAAGGTCATTGCTCAAATTCGCGTTCTATAAAATAGAATCATATTAAGTTGTTTCATGGGGGCAGAGTAAGAGATTGCAAGAGTCATATGAAATCAATTGATTTTTGCATTTTTTGCATTTTTTTGCTTAACAACATTTGAATAAATAATCTAGAAGTTTTCAGGAGTTTTTTGGAATATCATTTCAAATAGTTTCCATGATTATTATTGTGATGGTCAATGGGATCATTAATTAGCAATTTGTGTAAAAAATTAATAATTTTAGAATCTTAACATAATTTTTTTTAATATCATTTGGAGCAACCTGAAAATATCAGTTTTCACTGCTCTTTCATATTATGAAAATTACAAATTTCAATGATAGACTTGCAAATTAGGAATGGCATAGATGAAATTTCCAAAATAACCAAATTGAGACATAAGATAATGAAAAATGTAATATGAAATAGATCTTGTAGATGATTGTACGAATCGTATGAAATTAATTATTTTTTGTCTCGTTTGACATTTTTTTGCCTTCAGGAATTTTGAATTTATTTATTTTGCAGAAAAAATACGATATGTAAGGAAGATTACTTGGAATATCATTTCAAATAGTTTGCTGAAGAACAGGATAAAAATTATCAATTTGTAGAGTGTAAAAAAATTAATAATTTTAAAATCTTAAGATCGGATTTTTAATTTTTTAATATCATTTGGAGCAACCTGAAAATATCAGTTTATACTGCTCTTTCATTTTATGAAAATTTCAAATTTCAATAATAGTGTTGCAAATTAGGAATAGCAAAGATTCCAAAATAAATTGGAACTTAAAATAGTAAAAAATGTAATATGAAATAGATCTTCAGATACAAAGAGAAATTTGATATAAACCAACAAGTCTGTTATCATAAATCTCATGAAAGCATTTCATGCATGAATAAATCGCAAACCAGCAACTTTTGCATACATTTTCCATTCCATGTTGCTGCTGCTGCCAACTGCCAACAAAGTAAAACTCGAAAAATAATAAACAAATCTCCAAAAACGGCATACACCAGCCTCGAGCGCGGCATTTTTTATTGCACACACGTACCAACAGCATATTTATTGTTGTTTATAGCATACAATTTGAGCGCGCTATAACAGCAGCGATTATCCTATGCATTAATTAGAAAAGCATTGCACGTCTGCGTAAATTCGTTTACACAAGTCGCAAGCTTCAAGCCGAACACAAGCGACTCTTGTGCGCGAGGTGAACGTCATCATCATCATCATCGAAATGCTCGAAGGGGCCGGCATTTTTGGCCAAATTAAACGAACACATTCGCTCTTGAACGGTTTCGGTTTGTGCGCAAAATTTGGGTCACGCTTTTGCCATTCACACAGCTACAACATGCGACCAATGTTCGCTAATACCATGCCAAACATTACAATGACCTTATAATCAGCAAACAACAACAACGACAACAACGACAATGAAGACATTCATAAAGAGGATAAAGATATCAAGCTTGCAACGAGAAAGCTCTCGGAGAGAAGGAAGCTTTCGAAGATATATGGTAAATTTTGTGACTCGAAGTAAGTTTTGAAATGTTGTTTCAATGTCCACGAATTCGTATGCGCAGCACATGGCGATTGCTGGTGTGCGAACATTTCGGAATCAACTTTTTGGGCACGCGAACGACCGCGACCCTGTTTGTTTGCGTGCCCGTTTGCAGCAAGTTGAATCGAGTTCGCAAGGCGAAATTGAGAGGCGAATGGACTCTCCAAAGCGCGAAACGCGCATAGTCGAAACGAGGCCATGCATAATTTCGGTTCGCTGTTCGCTCGCATGTTTGTTGTTGCTGATGTGTGTCAGTATCCTCCACGTCCGAAATGTGATTGAAATTGTTAATCGCAGACACTCCGCACTCCATTTGATAATAATTATTGGGCTTCGAGTGTCTACTCGAGTCCGCAACTGCGAATTAATGCTCAATGTATCATCAAAGAAAATGTGTGTTTTTCATTATCAGAATTAATCAAAGTAAAGATTTTAATTGGCAAATTAGTAATTTTAGTCATTCTAACATTCTAAAGTTTTTTTATTTCAAATTTTGATCATAAGCGAGAATATTTATTAATTTAGTATCAGTATGAATTAAAAATCAAAGTGCAAAAGTTTGCAATTTGCAAATTTTGTAATTTTTATATACCACATTATACTAATTCACTCTAATATTCTATATTTTTTTACTTCTAATCTGGATCATTAATGAATGATGAGAATATTGATTTAATTAGTATCAATATCAATTGGCAAAAATTGCGTCTTACTCAACGAAAAATTTGCAAAAGTTTAAAATTTGCATTTTAGTAATTTTAAAGACATTAGCTAATTTATTATTCTAAAAATTACTAGTATTAAATTATATTTTTGTTATATTTTGTCAATTTAGTTATCTCGGAAAAATATGAAATTTCTATTTTACCTTAAAAATCCTTTATATTTTCGTTTTTAAGTCCAAGTTAGTTTCCTATCTATTTTCTAAAATTATTGGAAAGATCAAATAATTCGTTAGCATATTGGATGGCATCAAAATTATTTATAGATAACACAATTTTATTATCTTGATCATCAGGGAAAATTGATTTTTTCTGATTTGAAAAGATACAAAATTTATAATTTGCAATTTATGTTATTTTAATACACTCTAGCATTCTAAAGTTTATCTATGGTATATCAAGTTTATATCAATTTTTATTTTCCAAAATAAACTAAAAAAAATCAAACTATCATAAATAAATCAAGTATTTCTATATTTAACGTTCTTCAATTCAAATATTGTTTAATATGATGACAATTTTTTTGAGATATTCGATATAATAATTAAAAATCAATGTAGATTAGATTGAATAAGGAATTGAAATAGCTGAATTTCAATTTTAGGATGTTGGCCTAAAATTGAATTAAAGTTTTTGTAAACTTAATTCAATTTAAAATCCTGCTAAAATTTATCCATATCAAATTTAAATCTATTCAAAGTTATGATAAAAACCTGAAATTTTTTATTGTCCTCCAAATTTAAAATCTTTAACTACGAAATGTATCACTTTTCGTTCATTTTATCCTGGTAAAACAAAACAAATTCAAATTTTTGTCAGTAGAATAATATTTTTGGCAACTAAATTAGAAACTTCAATTTGTGATGTTCTTCCACATTGTCTTTTAGTTACAAATCATTTCGACCAAAATCTAAAAGATAAATACATACGTTGATTTTTCAAATAAATAATCCATAAATTGCAAAAAAGGGGAACGCTAAATAAGAAAAAATGAATTAACAACTGATAACTCATTAAAAGCCTTTTGATTGAATCTCTCAAACTTAATTTTTTTCAGGAAACATTCTCCTGGGGAAAATCTCTATAGGAAACACCTTATTTCAAATCCAACTCAAATTGTTTCCCCTTTTGAATATTTAGATACAAGAATCATTGAACAGCAACCTGCATCTGAAATCCCAGAAGATCCCAGAAGATTGAAAACGCCAACGAAACTGAAGCGAAGATATGCGAGATGCACCTGCAACCTCGTCGAATCTTGAATCTTTTTTGGTCCAAAGCAACGAATAATATAATCATTCGGGCTCATTTTTTTCAAACCATTTCTTCTTCCTCCTCTTTACTTCACGACTTTTCTCGTCGTCGCGTTTTTGTTACCTCGCTGCTTGGCTCATCTGCGCCTTCTTTTTGGCGCTGTCTAGCGCGCTCGCATGCATGTAAAAAAACCAGACGCGATCCGAAGAAGTGGATGGTTTGATAAAGGGGCAAAGAGAGGCGAAAGCTCTATGACGTTTCGTAAATTACAAGAAGCGAGCTTCGCGTCCGAATAGCCAATGCGTGCAACGTCGCGCATAAAACGAACGAAAAACGAGTCAAGGGCCATCGCGGTCGGCCCGAAAAAAGTTAGAAACTTCGTGGCGAGACCTTGAAAGAGCATCGAAATGGTTGAATAGAAAAATAGGGACGACCAGCCAGCGTCTGCAAGAAGCCGTGCGCGCATTGCTGATGGAATCCTGTTCGCGTCGGAGGAATTTTTATATCCCGCTGATATTAGTGCGTTTCTTGCTATAAAACTAAGCTTTTGGTTTTATGTGCGTATGGTGGATGGATGAAATTCGAAATGTTTAGAATTTTTCGAGTTTTTTTCGTATTGTTTTATTGATTTTTTTATTGTTTCGTTTCTTTGATGCTTTCTTTTTTGTAACAATTTTTTCAGGTGTTGTCTCTAATTATATCTGCAGAAATTTCGTACTTCAAACATTGGTAACTCATTTTAGAAACAATTGTCAATGTTTGGTAATAGTCAGGTAAACTTGCTTAATCATAAAGCTAAAGATTTAGTTTATTTCTTCCAATAATTTTGGAAAATATATATGTAAAGTTTTCTAATAGGAATTATGGTAATAAAAATTATCAAAAAATAATTACTCCTTCTGAAACATGGATCGAATGCCTGAATTTCTGCTTATAATTAAAAATTTCTTATGTTTTATCTTGGTTCAGACTGGTATTTAGAATATTTAGTTAGTTAAAGAAATCAAAACTTCAAATTTAATAACACTAATTACATAATCGAACCCAAATTTTTGTTTTTCTAAATTAAACTCAAATTCAAGCGCAAATTCAAAAAAAAAATGTATTGAAAGATAAATAATTAATTGAAATCAGTTTTTAAGAATTGTCTAAATTTTCAACTTTTAAGAAATCAGCTTGCAGAAAAATACATTGAATCTCTAATCTATGTACCCAGAAAATCAGGATTTTCCTTAAAATTCTGAGAAAATTTCTGAAAAGGTAAAAAGGAAAGTGGAAAATCTTATGAAATTTCAAGAACATTTCATTTATGAGTAATATTTTAAATTAGATTTAGCACAGACATTCACATTAATTACATTAAAGTTCATAGTCAACATTATTTTAAAGATTAAGAATTTTTTGTAAATTGGCAAAAATGTATAGAAAAAATCAAAATTTGCAATAAATATATAAGACACAATTAAATTAATAGATGAATGATCAATTATGAAGTTTCAAGAACATTTCATCTATGAATTATATCTTAAGTTTTTCCTATAAATTCGTATTAATTACATAAAAGTTCATTTCTGACATTATTGTAGAGATTTAGAAAATGTGGTAAATTCCAAAAAATGAAATGAGAATTAGAGTTTTCAGTATATTTTTATCTAACTTTTTATAGACGAAATATCAAAATTTGAAATTAATATATAACACACAATTAAATTAAGATTTTACCTGAAAGTTTCTTAAGATAAGCAAAAAATTTGCAAAATATAAAAATTTTGTTTTGAAATTTTATATATAACTGGAATAAAAATTAAAAAATATATTGCCCCAAAGAAATTCTTTTGAAACCCACTTAAAATCAAAATTTTATTATGTTAATTGACAATTAGTCAAATTATTGTCAAATTATTAAATCCCCATCAAATTAAAGCAAGAAATCCAAATATTTGTAAACATAGTATTATGACTAAAATACCCTAATAATTTACAAATAATTATGATTCTGATGTGATAACAATACAATAAATAACAAACGCCTCTCATAAAATACCAAACCACTTCTTCATTTTTCAAAGAAGCTCATTCATTTGATTGTCATTTGATTCCCATTTCTTGCATTTGATTACGCCATTTTTGATTCTTTGCATTCATACTCATTGCATTGCGTTGCATATCAAAAATGCAAGTGTAAACGTCTTGTTCCTAGCCCCCAAAAATTCATATTTTAGGGTCTGAATTGAATAGGGCTACAAAGGACGTAACCAATCTTCAGGTGGTTGTTCTGCTTCAGAAGGCCGCGCACGTTATCAATCCAAATCCAGTTGTAAATACAAATTGTTTCTCATAACTCAACTTGCAAAACGGCCCGAACGAGAATGCATCGCATCGTCCTAGGCCCTTGAGGCATCAGCCGTAATTTATTACGTGGCGGTTTTTTTCTTGGTTTGCTTCTAATTTCGTACATTGTATGTTATGGAACGAACGGTTCTAGTTTCAAGACGTCTGTTAATGTGAAGCGAATTTGGTTTTTTTCTACGAAGATAGAAGAAATTTTCGGTTTGTCAGAAAGTTTGGTAATTTAGTTCTTGTAGTTATGAATTGGACGTGACTAATTTTAAGTAGTAATAAGAAATTGATAAATATCCGCGTTTGAGTTGAAATTTAATGAGTTTTAGTCAAGATCAAGAAATGGAGAAGGAAACTAAGAAAAAGTTGCAGATTTTTTTCTGTAATTATTTCTCCATGTCTATGATTATGACTAAACTAAAAGAAGATGAAATATCATCAATGTAGTATCTAGTTTTATGTTTACTTGTTTAGAATCCTTATTAGAATTATATCAATATCAAACCAATTGAAATACTTCAGAATATTTTAAGACTAATCTATTGTTTTTCTAACTAGTTTAAGTCACGAATAAAAGGACAGAAAAATAAGATTGCAAAAAATATGGGTTTATGGCCAAATTTCACAATTTAAAAAATAAATAGAATTGATCCATACTTTAGATTTGAGATGAAATATGCTTTAATTTTAGACCAAGAAAAAAGGGGAAACGAAGAAAAATTTGCAAAAATTCTTTCTGTAATTATTTCTTCAAAGGAATTTATTTTATGAAAATATTTACGAATACCACAAGATTGAAAAAAAATTGAAATAGAAAAGACTTTTGATATCAAATTATCAGTGCAAAAAATATTGATCAGTCCTAAATTTGCTTATTTCGAATCCAGTTACCAGTTAAACCAGTTGAAATACTATGGAATATTCTGAAAATAGTGATATTTCTAAATCAAAGCAAAAATCAATTGGTACCTTAGTATTTGGAAGAACTTCGTCTTTTCAGAGGTATCAAGGATCAAAAAGAATGAGTTTAATAGAAAAAAAAAAAAATTGAGTGAATTATCTGAAAATCATAAGAAAATTATTTCTTTCAGAGGCAAATGGCAAAATTTAAGTTTTTGGAGGAACGTTTTCTTTTTAGTTCTATTTTATATCAAGGATCAAGAAAGACTGAATAATGTACAAGATTTCAATAAAAATTAATTTAAAAAAATTGAGTGAATTATCTAAAAATCATCTGAAAATTATTTCTGGGAGATAGAAATATAATAAGTTACATTCAAATGGATCAAGAAATAAACAAGACAACAAGCAACAAAATAGTTGCAGAAATCTTTTGTATAATTAGCAAAATTACTATATTTTATGAAAGTACCAATTTTACATTATCTTAACAAAAAGTTTTGTATAGAATTTAGTTCAAATATTTTTCTTATTTGGAACTATGTAACTCTCTGAAAACTGGATAATTTCCTCCAACTAAAAATGGCCAAAATTTAAAAATTTGATTAATCTGGAAATTAAATAAAATTGTTCTTTACTTTAGATTCAAATCAAAATACTCATAATTAATTTAAGTGTAGCATCTAAAAATTATATTGCCTTAAAGTTTTCATTGTCATTAAAAATTTAATCAAAACTTTTGAGCCATTATTATCGTTTTGGAAATCTGCAATAAATTTCACGTGTCTATATTTTCGCCGTAATATTTGGACACAAAACGTTTACTAATTGCGAGCACCCTGTAATCAAAACCTGCCGGGGAGGGTTGAACGTTTTTGGAAACCGTTTTTTTTGTTTTATTTTTTTTTTCTTTTTGTAGGTATCTATTCTGCCCTTCTTCATCATGCCTCGCTGGACGAAATGCTAAAGAAAGCTAATCGCTTGTAAACACACATCGTGCGTACAGGTGACTGATTCTTGCGCCTGCTTCTTCCTTCTTAGCATTCTGCCTCAGGAGTTGCCTTTCTTTGATCGCAATGTGCACTGCAATTCAGCGGGCACAATTGGAAATGGGTGGCCACCTGAAACTGAGCATTTCACCTGGCTAGCAAGCAAAAGACACGACAAGATTCAACGATCGAAGAACAAAAAAATTGAAGATCCAAACGTAAGTTTACGAAAAAAACTGTTTTGAATTTATGGCTGGATGGGACAAAGGAAGAAATTTTAAAGTTAACTTTCAGGAGCAGAGAAGTTGATACAATACTTTCAAAAATCCAGATATCTGAATATGAGATCATTAGATATCTCATTTGTCTTCTAATAGTTATTTCGTTTTTATTTGATCAAGATTTTTTTCGAATAAAAATTTCGAAGTTTCATCATGATATGAAGCAATAGATAATTAATGCTAATTATTAATGTAATAGAGATGTAAAAACAGAGTATATCTTAAAGAAAATAAATGTTAATGCTAATGACACAAATTTAGCGATATTTTAAATTTAAATATGACCTACATGAATGAATGTTGAGCAGATTTTGAGGCGTTTTGTAATGAAGACCTTCAACTGAGGTAAATAAACTTCGAGCAAATTGAATAATTTTGTTTATAATTTATGAGGCACTTAAAATTACCTGAATGTTTTTTATGCTTTTGTAAATTTGCCAAAAATTTAAGCGTTTAAATAATGTTTTGCTTTCTTGCTTTCTTGAAACTAACCAGAATAATGCATTTTGAAATTTTAAAAATATTTTTTATAAGTATTATTTTGGTTATATTTGACTTAATTTTTAATTAATATTAAGTTATTTCTGTGGTTTTAGAATTATAAATCCTGTAACTTTGATGTATAAAGAATTTAATGTTTATCAAATTTTGAATAAAACATTGAATGATGGACATTTGTGAAAATTTGATGATGCAATATCTTATCAATAATTTTGAAATAAATAACAAACAATACTTACAGTATTTATTTTAAAAACAATACCTTGGGTTTAGATTATTCTATAACTAAATCTTGAAACGATTTATTAAATACTAAACACCAATTAGAAGATCTGAAAATGTATTTATCTTAACGAATAATTTTTAAATAATGAACATACATCAAGTAGATCACAGTATTTATGTTAAAACAAATTCTGGGCTTAATATTATTGCATAGTTGAATAGTTGAATCTTAAAATAATTTATCAAATTCTGAAAATTGAGTGCAATGTTAAACTATTAGTGAACTAGAATCAAAATTACAGGATAAATAACTTCTCTTGTTTAATTCAAAATAAGTTCAGTTTGAAATTTGGGACTTGGAATTAAATATAATATGATTTTCAACTAAAATAAGCAAAATTTAGCATTTTGGGATAAAGGAATCAAAACTGGAATTGAACTTTCAATAAGAAATATTTAAAATCGTTTTGCATTTTTTGAATGTAGATATATTTTTTATCTAGCAAATTCAATTTTCAAAATGTATTTGCAATTTCATGTATGATTCGAAAATGCATCCAATTTTAGCATACTTTCTGGTATAAATATTTTAAAGACAATAATCAATCAAAAACCATTGATCTAATTTTTTATGCTAAGAAAAATAGTTTTAAATTCTTGAAATCGAATAAAGTGTCAATTATACGACACAAAATCAAATTGAAATAAGCTAAGTTTATGTTGAATATTCTTGAAAATTTTTCATACAAATATATCAAAAATAGCCAACAGTATATCAAAAATAAATTATATCGAAATCCATCAATTTCATTATTGTATATAGTTTGTATTTTGTCCAGCAAAATTGGTTTAACGCACATCAAAAAGGGAGCAGAATGCAACGAAACGAAACGAAACAATTTGCACACAGTAAAAATGCCAAAATAATGAGTCGACACTTTCGACTCGATCGACGCTATCATCCAAAAAAAGAACTGTCTGTCTGCGAGTGCATATAATAGCCACGGGTACCCCCATTATGCGTCTAATGACCAAACAGCAAACTGTTTCATTAGATGAAGAAGTAACCATACTCAATGATAGACAAACGAAAAAGTCTGCTGGCTGCAAGCGAAACGCCAACGTTCGCAAACATTATCCCAACAAGGATGCAAAACCAACGGTTAAACGGTCGAAAATCGCCACCCCAATTTTTCCATTTCCTCAACACTGCACGACCCGGGAAAAAATTCGACAAACTGCAACGGATGACAGAGTTCAATTCGGAAATTACGTAAATTTCAAGCGACGCTGACGTTTCGAACGAAAAAATTCACGAGCATCGGAAGTATATTTTATTAACGCGACATCCGGTTGTTCACCCCTCAAAAAATGCGCCATACAAGGAACCACACGAAAATGTATTTGTAGTCATACATTTATAATGCGAATGCTTATTTTCGTTCGGGTGCTATTCACCAGCTCAAGTTAGAAGTTAGTGATAGTGCACTTATCTTGGGCCTTTGTTTTTTTCGGCATAATCGAACGTGTAAATTATGCCGGTTGGTAAAAATTTTAAATTCGGCGACATTTGCATTGCTAATTAACTACAAGAATTCCTAATGCTAATTAAAAATGTATGATGCTTGCTGCCTGAAACTTTCTATCAAGTTTGAAATTCCTCCATAGAATTTTGGCACTACCGGAAGTTCAATTTGACCGATTGGTATTGTTCCCACCAAGAAACCCAATCAATTCTACCCAAAAAAAATTATAAAGGGTTCATGCACGGAAGTCGTAGAATACATTTCTTCATCCCATCGTTCAATGCATTGATTCGGATCTGAGTTGAGGAAATATAAGAACATTAAAATAATGAACGTGAAATTCTCTCTTGGATTTCTTGCTTGCAGCGTTTGAATCGAGCGACAGATGCAATCAAAGGGGTTAAATCTGAGCGTACATCCCAAGTGACTTAAGTCACATCATCCCTTATGGGTTGGATGTGATGGGAACCAAACGAGTTGGCCAAACAGATGTCCGAAATGTTAATTGCCATCTTCGAATCGAATCCGATTCCAATTCCGGAGTCGAATTAATAAAAAATTACCAAAAAAAGAAACGAAAAACGAAAAAGTAAGTGTAAAAAATTCAACTAATAACGGATGTGCATGTTCGTTAATTTACGTTTAACTATTGCTTTCGAAGGTCTCATTAGAATGGCGAACGATATGTGCGAAAGTAAAAGCCATAGATTTGGTTCATTAAAAACGTTGTGCTGACGTAAATTGCGGTCTACAAATTGCGGAAATTTTTCATTTACGCGTCTTTTCGTTATTTCTTGCTAATGCACAATTAATGCTTCATTCACTTATTAGTTTAAATACAAATTGCGTTTTCGTCTCATCAAATAATTCCAAAATAGTTCAATTAATTTTTACAAAAATTATAATCTTCGAAGACAAAAATCCTGTCAAGTTTTTGTTGAGTCAGTTGTGGAATGGTCAGATAAACCGGAAATGTACATTTTTCAGTTCTCAGTTCTTGCAACCCTTTTATAAAAACCTTCGAGTCCTTCGATAAATTCGATAAAATGTCATTTTAATTGGCATCAATTCAGGTCATATAAACCCTTCTTATTCGGAACTTTTTGTCCATCATTGAAAAAACTCAGTGGCCCATTTTACGTATGTCATCGGTTCGAGGTGCATTAACTCGAAATGTCTGCAAGAACCAAAAAAAAAACATATCAGTCAGTGATTGAGCAAAAAAGTAGCCTCCCACGTTTAGGCGCACATCTTTGCTCTTGAATGCTATGGATCTTGTATCTTGGATGTTGGTTGTTGATGATGATGATGATGTTCTGGCAGTGCATATGGTGATGGTTTGTGCGAACGGTTTGCAGGTGCCACCCCTTCATGGTTCCCATAACCCTTTTTACCGTCATCTAACCCAGATCTCTAATGAGCCATCCCGAGTTGAGGCAGCTTAAATCAAGGAAACCTCTTTTCTTGGGTTTTGCTTATGTTGAAGTTTTATTTTATTTTTTCATTTTGCTTGCCTGTTACGTAAAGATGGATGGATAGATCTTTGGCTCGCAAAAGGGCAGAGGATACACATATGTGCAGTTAAGATTGCTGCTAATCTATTAGCAGACATCGTTTCGTTCTTTTTTGGTCTATGTAGAGATTGGAGAACGGTGAAATGGGTTTCAGGTATAAAATCAGTCACTGTTTCCATGAAAAATATAATGCAGAAAAAAGTTTTATTAGATTTTGATAGAAATTTTAGGTTTGAATGTGAAATCAAAATTTTAAGTATTAAATTGGCACGGAAAATTCAATATCAGTTTAAATCAAAGTCAATAAAGTAAAAAACAAATGGAAGTTTCTTTTTGCAGTAAATGAATGATTAATATGGTACACTAAAATTTCCCATATAATGTTAAAATTATATATCTAGTAATGAAAAATAATTACAAATGAAAAACAGTTTTAAAGGAAAAATACTGCTCTTGGATAATAAAAATATTATAGCAATTTATAATTTAAAAAATGGAATCAAAATTGATTATGTTGTCTCTTCAAGTGTTGGAAATAAGCAGAATTTAAACGGTGGGTATACAAATTACTAACAATTCAAAATTTTGTTTAAAAATCAAATTGACTACTCCATAGGATCAGAAACAAGTTTATTAAAAAAGTGAGAGAGAAAAATTTGGTTTTTGTAGTAAATGATTCATTAGTATAATAAAATTAATATTTCCTATAAAGATAATTTTAAAATGATACATTGAATAATAAAAAATTAGTACATTGAAAAGCAGATTTTATATATCTAAATTATTGTTCAAATAATTAATTGAATAATCAATACTAGATCAAACTAAAATATGGTTTAAATTCAATAAAAATTGAAATTTATGTTGATTGCTATTCTAGTGAAGAAAATGTGCTGAATAAAAAAAAATACTAACAATGCAAAAGTTTGCATAAAAAATCAAATTGAATACTATGATTAAGAAACAAGTTTATTTAAAAAAGAGTTTTAGCCATTTTACACTCAATAAAGTAAAATATTTTTGGAAGTTTGTTTTTGCTGATTATTATTATAAAATTAATATTCCCCATAAAGGTAATGTTAAAATGATACATTGAGTAATGAAATATAAGTACAAATGAAAAAGAAATTTTATGGAAAGAAGTTTTTGCTCAAATGACTAGTTGAATATTCAGAACCAGAGCAATTTAAAATTTGGTATAAATGCAATAATCAAATTGAAAAATATGATATTTCAGTGATGAAAGTAAGCAGAATTTTAAAGTTTTGATATACAAATTACAAGCACTCAAGAAATTCAAAGTTACTACCATTCAAAATTTAGATATTCAAATTGACTACTCAAAGAATCAGAAACTAGTTTATTTGAAAATATTTGAGTTTTGATCATTTTAGAGTCAATAACGTAAAATAAATCCTGAAAATTTGTTTTTATAGTCTAGAAATTTTGTATATTAAAAAAATATTTTCCTATAATTGAAATGTTAAAATGATTCATGAAGCAATAAAAATTTGGTCCAAATCTAATATTATAAAAATTGGATATATGAATATTTAAAAACTACATTTAAATTTAATATTTGGTGTGAATAATATTCAAACTTTATTTGAAGAATGAAAATAAATGGAATTTAAAAATTATTAAAAATAATTAAAAATTATTTTAAACATTATTCCAGTCATTAATGTAATTTTCAATGTGATGAATTAAAAGTAAGCATAATTGAAAAATGTTAGTCTTTGATTATTTAAATTTTTAGATATTAGAAGGAAATAAACGTAAAAGCACTTTAATTTGCTTGAGAAATATCTCAAATCACTTATCACAAAAGAAAATCTCCATTTTCTGCTTTGACAGTAACGATTTGGAAAACAAACCAACAAACACCCAAACGATATCTCGAATCAAAGTGAAAACAAACCCCTACACATCGTAGTGCACACATGTGGAAGAAGAAAAGATTCGATGCGGCCAATTCACATCAAAAGATAACCATTCTTCATTATTTCCCCGTTAGGACAGACCCACCACTGCAAATGCCAATCTAAATGGATTCATCGTGTTCGCATTTCCGCTATAAGCGACCAGATTTCGACAGCCTCACCTTTTTAGAACAACTCACTAATAACCTGAGAAAAAATGCGAACCCTTCTTTGCACTTGTGTTCTTCGACAGCGACCGCAATATATCTTTCGCAGCAGGTACCGTTAGAAAACATGCAATTTTCTATATTGGCCCCAATCGCACCCTCATCCACCCATTCGCATTCTGCGATCTCGGATCTCTATTATGCCACCCTTTCCCACAGTTTAAAAACTGCAGTGCAAGAAAGAAGAGCGTAAAAAAGCCCGGCTGGTTGTGTTGTTGTTGCTGTTGTTGTCCATAAAAAAAAACCTTCTTTTATGGCCGTACCGTTATAAAACTGGACAAGTAAGGCTTTGGTGGGCATTGCATGAGCATGCGGAAAACGCTTTATGGCGAATTTTTTACGATGGGTGCGTTGAGGTTTTTCCGCCTTTTTCGTCTTTTTTTTGGGAGAATGTTTCATGCTTGGTACCCCTTTTTTACAAGCGCCTGTTGAAAATTTGCAGACTGTTGAGATTCGAGGAATGTTTATTGTTGCACATTTTTTGGAAGTTTATTGATGCAATTGCACGTTGCACATTTTCGGCGAATATCGTCGAAAGGGTTTACAACAGGGAAGAGTTGAACCAAGTGCCAATTGTTGAGGGGTTTTATGGGTGTAATTTTGCCGGTTTTTCTTAGACGTTTTTCGTTTTAAAGGGACACAGACTCGCAAAAATGTTTTTTATACAATGAGAATTTTGTTATGAGATTTGGGCATTTTTGTGCGCCTAGAATTTACTTTGAAGTTCAATTGGTTCCAAAATGGCTTTAATAATATCCTTCAATTATAAATATTTTGCCGAAAAGTTCTTGAGTCATTTTATTCATATATTATTAAAACTATTTTAATATTGAAGATACGAATCGTTTTCCAAAAAATAAAAATAATTTCTTGCTAATTTCATGTTAGAGAAAGCTCTGAAGAATTGTGAAGATTCTGTGAAGTGACATGTTTTTTTAATTTTATTGAAGCAATTACTCTTGAGGTTTACAACACGGAAGAGTTAAGCTACTGAAATTTTTTTCGCGACATTTTACTAAGAAGTATCTATTACAATGAAAAAAAGGCTGGAAACGGCCATAAATATTTTACAACTTTTGCAAACCCTTTGTAAAACTTTAAAAAAACTTAGTTTTTATAATTTACAGGCTAGAATTTATAAAAATTTCCTGGATTATAATTCAGGTAATTATTTATTTTCAAAAATTACATTATTATGCTTTTGGTTTTGGAGTAAGTTTTGGTTTTTGATGCCTAAATTAGGGAAGATCTATAACTCCTTAACTGATATTAATCAATATTGAAACATTTTTTTATCAGATCTATTGATTCATACAACTTTTGTAAAATTTTTATTGTAAAGTTTAATCCAAATTTTAAACAGGTTCATATTTCTATCTATTTAATCAATTACCAAATATAAAATGACTTTTTTTCATTATCAACAGGTAATTAACTACAAGTGTAATTTGGAGATATGATCTTCTTAAACATTTCGTTTTTTAAATTTAAAATTTGTAATTAAAGTACAATATGAAAATTGCCTATTATATAATTGATTTGCTTTAGAAATATCACAAAACAAATTTGCTGCTAAAAAAGAATATATAAATGGTAGGAATTTTATTGAAAACAGACACATTTTGCATTCATGCTTTATAAAATAGTTGAAATAGTTCAAATAGCTTCAAATTATTCAAAATTTAAAGCAAAAATTTCACATTTTTAGTCATAATTAATTAGGATATCTGTTTCCAAACTGACCTATAAAGGCTTGGTAGAAAACTTAAAATCAAAATTACTTCTAGAAAATTGCTTTTTGCAAAAATATAAATGCAATTATCTAGAAGTAATTTAGATTTTAAGTTTAACAAATATAATTCCAATTTCTCTTTTTTTCTGGATTAATTATGAAAAAGGATAATAACAAAATCTGATCTAAAATGACAAAAATACTGTCTACCTAATAAAAAATGATTAAACATAAGTACAATTGTTTTCGCATTAAAATTCTTATTGAAAAAAATAAATTGAAAATTCTTTTTCCTTAGAAATATTGCAGAAATTAGTTACAAAAGAAGAATATTATGCAATAGATTTTGTAAGGGTTGTTTTTGGACTCCTGTTTCTATTCTATTCTAAAAAGCTTTGGTAGCGAAATTTACAACCAAATTTACTTCTAGAAAATTACTATTTGGCAAAATACTCCAATTCAAGAACATATGTAATATGAATTTTTGGATTCTTGTTTATGTATATATTAATGTCAGTATTCTTGTATCCCATAAAAGGCGCTGTCAGAAAAGTTTACACTCAAACTTTTAAAAATATTTTTTGGCAAAACACCCAAATCCAAACAATTCAACTCTAATGCTTTTATAAATACCAAATGATTAATGAACGCGAATTAAGTTTTTACACAAAACCATAATTTCTTTACTTTTTCTTCGTGATTCGACTGAATTCACAAACCACAAAATCGAGACGACCCGCTGATTCCTCCACACGCCGTCCTAATCTTCAACAAACAAGAGATAACATGTTGGGCAAATACACCGTGAACTTGGGCATCGATGGGCACCCCCTATGGTGATAAGGGTGCGTCTGGTTCATATCTGCACATTATTCGACTGGTGAATCTGGCACAATGCACACCATTGTCGACCACGGCTTGTTAGCCAAAAACCAACATGTTGCTTGCGCCTCAGTTCCCGCATCGCATGCGAAAGAAAACCCTGGTGGTTGACGAACACCACCAACCAGCAAACCAACCAAGGAAATCAGCTTGTTGGAGGAACGCGGGCGAAATTTGAAGCACAATGGACGCATTATTTCTGTGTCGCGCCGCACGCAATGTGGGGGTCCATTTTTTATCAATTTATTCATCAATCAATGTTCAATGCGATCGCCATCGATTGATTGGCAAAGTGGTGCACGTTCCACGCATTCGAAATGACGATCATGTGGGTTGGATTGCTGCAAGAAGTGCGTCGATGTTTTAATAGATCGATAATGAGGTGGTTGTGAATGTGATTAGTTTTTTATTTGGATTTATTGCTGAATTTTGCCTAAATTGTATGTGAAAATCTTCCATATTTTTTGCTACTGTTAGAATACAAAAAATACAATTTAGGACCATATTGACATATAAGGTTGAATATGAAACGTTTTTTATTTGATATTTATTATATTAATTTATTAGGCTTCAATTTCATCAATTTTATGAAAAGTTTTTGCTGGTCAATCGCAAAAATTACATTCTTTTTCACGAGAAGGAAGATACAAGAAAACCTGAATTTTATCTCGATAGACTTTTTCCTAAAATACAGAACATGTGATTTTCGCAGATCTTAAAAATTTTTCTAGTTTAAAGATAACAAAGTGGATAAAAACCAAATTTCTATTGCAAACCATGATAATCAAAACTTTAACTTACAATTAATCCAAGCATTATAAATTTTTTATTTGGATTGTATGTTTGTTTAAAAGGTTAATTATAAAAATAGTATCCAGTGATTTAATTAGTCATAAGTTAAATCAAATTACAAATTAATATACAAACATTTCAATGTTATGAAAAGCATTTTATATACCTCTCTTCTCATTTTTACTAAATTTTAATTTGTGATTAATTTGTGTATATTCTTTTTTTTATTTAGATTGCTAGATAACATGTCAAATCTCTTCAGTAAATTAGGAAACCTAATAATTGTCTTGTTTTAAAATAATTATCTACTAAATCGCTTATATAATTATCTAAACAGTAATACAATAAAAAAATAAATTAAAATTCACTAACATTTAACTGCGAAGAGAGAATACAAAAGTAGAATTATAACAGAAAGAAATCTCTTACTCCTTTTTGTAAGTTTTTAAATAATAATTTGCAAATTGCTTAAAAAGTAATTAATTATCAATAATATATATAAACAAATCCAAATTTAGTTAAAAGGGTAGGAATAATAATAATGGAATGATAACGAAAAAATGCCCTATGTTTTCTGTATTTTTTTTATATAATTATGTGTTAAATTTCTTAAAAAGTAACCTAAATAATAAATAATTACATACACAATTCAATATTCAATAAAAAAAAACTTACAGTAGACTTGGAAATGATAGATAATTAAAAAAGTAGCAAATTTTATTTTCTTTTGAAGTTGCCGCATGTTGTAAACCTTTACCCAAAATAAAAATATCTGCAACTTTAATAATAATTTCGCAAGGGTTGCAACAGGTATGTATTTTACAAGCAATAAACCGTTTGGCAATCAAAGAATGCGAAACTTCATTGCCAATTGTAAAAAACCCTTCGCATTTTCCTTTCTGACGACATCGCATCTATAAAGTGATTGCAATCGTAATTTGAAAAAAAAAATCTACCAACAACGTCCAAATTTAGCTTTCGCCGCATTGGTACAAAATAAAAACGAGAAGTTGCCAACCGAGAATGCATTCGGATGCAATCAGCGGCAATAAATACGAATGCAATGACGGTGCAGGAGGAAGAGTGCAGAGCGAAAAATTTATTTATAAAACGCGCCAAAAATAAACGCACACACATTGCACGAGATGGCTGTGATGATGATGGTTAGTTTGGGTTAACTAAAGTTTGGTTTAGCGGGGGCTAATGACCTTGGTGCCGTTTTCCATTGCTAATGAATTTTTCCCGAAAGTCATCTTCAATGGCTTGAATTTCGTGAAACTTGCCAGAAGTGCATGACGGGATCTACAGCAGATTATTTTTCAGCATTACCAAAGAAACGTCTTTATTATAGTTACATAACAGCCAAATATCATTCCTTTTTTAGATACAATTTATTTTTAGTAGTAATTTGAAATGTTTTTATTTCAAAATATGTTTATGCATTCTATAATAGCAGAGATATATATTTTGCAAATAATTTATCCTTTTTCCCATTAAAATTGGTCAAGAAATAAAGAAGTTACGATTTGTATTTTCTTTCAGTTTGAATTTGAAATGAGGGGAATGACGCTCATTAACGTCACATTAACTGTCATGGCTGCTCTTATGAGGTTTCCATGTATCGTAACTAAGGACTCAAATGAGGGGACCTAGCAACCACCAAACAATCAAGTAATCCCATATACGTGTATATCAAGAAGATAATTTCAAAATTCAATTTAAAATACTTCCAGGTGTCAAAATTCCTTAAGTTTGGTATCAAATGAAAGCTAATTTAATAACCTATTAACCGAATCAGTCAGTTGGCAAATTCCTTATCTAGTTAACGAATTATCAGCTATTAAACTTGAACAAAAATTTTACTACTACTCTTACTGTTTTTTTTGCATTTTTTGCAAAACCAATTTGGAAATTACTTTATAGTAAGAAAATACTAACAAATATCAATATCAAGTAAATTTTATATGATTTAATGGATAGATTAATTTTAAAAGTATCATTTCAAATGATTTGCTTTAAAAACTCAAAGAAAAGCCAAAGAAAAACCTAGTTACTGATGATGAATTGTTAATTTACTTGGAATTACGCTGCAGAAGCTTACGTATGAGTGATTCGTGCGTTTTTTTTCTACCATTTCGACGCGTATGCAACGCAATTGAACTGCTATATGCCATGCAATTAATCATTTCCATGTCAATTTTAATTATTTACGTTTTGTTTGCTCGTAATTATTGCACACGCACAGACGAATGTGTGTACTCCTCAGCCTATAATAACGACGACGATGATGATAATAATAATTCAGCTGATTGACTCAAGACTACCTGTGATATTCACCATTCCAGTTCTTTCTACATAACAATTATTCAGAAAATTTACCAAAGTGAATCCCTTTTTTCCTTATCCAAAGTGTATTAGATTTAAAAAAAAATGATCTTTGAATTGTCAAATCTTAAAAATTTAAAGATTCAAGATTCAAGATCAAAGTGGATACATAATGCGTTTGTAAATATGATTCGAAGTTCAAATCTTAGTGGTATCAAGTGCATAGTATGTAAGTTTGATACTGACGACTGACTGGCCTACAGGACTAATTAAAATTGAAGCATGCAGCCAATATAATGGGCACCGACCACAAGCAAACAGTCGGCTCGAGCGAGAAAAAATGATTGAATCGTGTGTGTACATTGCAGCAACATTAGCTGACCTACTAATATTTTCTGAAGAGCAATCGACGAATTGAGTTTTTTCCTCGGTACTCGCTCATTACTCCAATTCCAATTAAAAACGCGAATCGAACGTCGTCTGCCATAAAGTTTGCATAATTAATCGTTGATTTTGTTTCTAGCATGTGTCGATGATTTCTTTTGTTTGTTAGCAACAAATAATTCAATGATGAAATCAGGCTTGTAAAATTACAACAGTACGAATTTTCTTGTAAAATTATTAAGAATTATGTATTAATTAATAATTATGTAGACATCCAATGAAAGTGAAAAGGTGACATTTATTTTTCAGTAATTTGGGCAAATAAATTTTTGCAAGTTCAAGTTTAAAATACTGTTAATCAAAAAGTTAAAACCTTTTGAAATGATGTTACCATATTTGTTAATATTCCTATTATATCCTGATATCCTTTCTTCATTGTTGAAAATGCCAAGGGAGGATGATTTTTGTTTGAAATATGAATTTTTTGGATCAAAAATAAGGTTTCAAAATATCAAAATTCTTATGAAATGATTTGCACTAGAAATTGCTCATAGATTGAACTTTTTTTTTAAGGACCTTGCAACAAAGTTCATTTAGTCCCAAAAATATTATCTTCCAACACTGGAAATTAAACAAAATTTATAATTAAATACTATAAAAGTAGTCAAGTTTTTGCAAATCTGCCCAAATGAGATTTGGCACTTCATTTTTTTTTCTATGCAACTTTTTCCAAAGTATCTTTCACTCCTAATTAATTGCAAATTTGATAAAACCTTTTTTGCAAAAACTTAGTTTGACAAACTTACTGTCATCAATCTCAAAAAACATAAATCAAAATATTGATTATTCAAAGAAGTTCAAAAAACTGGAAAATTTTACAATACAAATCGCACAATTGTTATCTTTTCACGAACAAAAAATAAAAGTTTGACTACAATGTGTCATACGTCCCAGCCAAATCAATTAGAAATGTACTAAAAGTCATTAAGATAATTGCGATAAATAAATTTCCAAATTAATGTGTGAATCATTAGAATGAACAACGTTCATTCAAGCATTATTATATTAGTTTGTTGTGAATGTTGATTGATTTATGCAACTTTTATATGTCAATGTCAAACTTTTGTGTTTACAATTTAATAATTTAAAATAAGACACATTAAAATTACATTAATTAATTAATATTAGGAAAAATGTGTCTGTCAATTTATTAAATTTATTTTGGGCAAAAAATATGTGCATTACAAAAAATAAGTTTCTAAAATTTTATCAATTTTTGTTAACTTTTATCTTTGCATATGATGAAATTAGAATTCTACCAGATTTTGCAATATCCAATCATTTTCAACCTCTCAGGAATTTATTTATAAATTTTGAATATAAACAATATAACAAATTAAGATATAACTCTTTGAAACTGCGTTAATTAGTTTATTCGAGGAAAAATATGTTTGCCAATTTTTTTAATTATTATATTAGAAAAAAGTATAATTCATATTTATTGGAAAAACTTTTAGCACATGATAATAATTATTCTATGAGAATTTCCAATCATTGAATGGCCAAAAGACAATCAATATCACTTTTAATTTTTGATGAATCGATTGGAAATTTTGCACATTAAAATTTAACAACTCAAGATACGTCGCATAAAAACTACATTAATTAATTTTTTTCAAGGAAAATGAGTCTACTAATTTATTAAATTTAAATTATACTAAAAATTGAATGCCATAGAAGAAGACATATTTTTCTAAGTCTTTAAATTATTTTCTGGGCAAATGATTCTTTTTGCACAAGCCATTATAAATACAATTTCATAAAAATTTCCAATTAGTAAATAGCCAATAAACAATCTAATATAATTTTTAACTTCTGCCGAATCCAATTGGAACTTTGACGCAATTTCCTAATTCCTCGCACAATTCAACTAGATATCGATGCATGTATCTAATGATAGCATCATGACGGTAATTTTATGGTAGCACCCAAGCAAGCAATTTAAATTTTCAATGTGAACCGAATAATAACGGTTCGATTGGCGGCGAATGTGTGTTTTGCCTACGAGAATCAACTTTTACGTCTCGAGGCGCGGAAAGGAAGCAAAATGGATCTGCAAGCACATATTTTTTTTTTTCGAACATTTTTTGCGGCTCACTGATTTTTACAATGTTGCATCATCACAAACAACCTACTCAAATACGAATTCGACAGCTGGCGAATAATACGAGATATGTAAATCATCATGATGAAAATGTCAAAATTACAGGTACAAACAAAATGCACAATTATTTGAGTTGTCGTTTGGATGATTTTGAAATAAAAGTCGAGTTTGCATTTGTTGAAATTTAAAGTTGTATAGTGCTCCATATTCCTTTGCTTTTTGGATGTTTATTCGGCTAGAGATTGTGACACTGCGGAGACATCCTGAGCATGTTCGCATTTTTATCGCAGGAGATTTACACAAATAACACAAACTTTTGATAGTATACGAACAGTAAGTAATGGCGCGTGCAAACCGAGTCATTGTACGAATGATGGGCTTGAAACATAACAAAAATGCTATTTTCGAGTGCTTGTCTGCTGATAAAACAAGCCAATTTTTTAAACTAAATTTCACTTAGGAAAGTTTTTTTTACATCTGCATTTTCTCTAAAATTTTTATTGCAAATTTTTGGAAACTTGATGACTTGACTCTAATTTTTTTCCTTTAATAACAGGATTGTAAAATTCAAATTGCAAAATAATTTGCAAAGTTTGTTTAGTTATTATTTAAGAAGAAAAAATAGCACTTATCTTATATTTTTTTGTTGTTCTATTTTGTATCTCCAAAATCGATTTTCTGCGACGCTTTGCTTTCATCAGTGGATTTATTAATTCTGAAAATTAATATTACATTATCTTATAATGATTAACTTTAATTATATTATTTCAGAGTTTGAATTTTTTTGCTTTTTCGAAAACGAAAAATTATGTTTCCTTTTGTTCCAAACTGTAAGTATATAAAAAAATGAAACTATATTTTGGAAATTATTTTTTTAACGGAAACTTTAATTAATAATTTAAAAATTTAACTCATCTGATCTAATGATAATCATTTGGTTATCAAGTCAAACAAGTTTTAGAAAATTGAAAATATTTGTTAAAAGAATGTCATATTTTTTTGCAAATCAAATAGTATTATGAAAATTTTAGACACATTAATAATGTAAAAATTTCCTGGTATATTTCATTCCTATTATTGAAGAAAATGCCCTGAAAAAGTTTAATTGGCAATATTTGAAAATATATGATTAATATTCGGAAAAAGTTTTTTTACAGTTTTCCTTATTTTCCTTAGTTTCAGACAGACAAAATTAACTTTGAAACTATTAAAATCTATTATTCTAAAATTTCTATGATAACATTTTTTAAAAATATTATTTATAAATGTCGTAAATTAGCGTTATGTTGTTGCTAGATAATGATTTATTTAATTTAAACCCAAATATTTTTGAGAGTTTTCAAAAGTTTTCAAAATTAAACTAGTAATTTTTTCTTCGTGTTGTTTATTATCATTTTCAGTCTTGTTGAATTTATTTCTATTATAATATTTCTTCCAACGTATTTTTAAATGTTGTTTAAATTTTCAATGCTTTTTCTTAATCAACTTAAGTTTAAATATATTTTTTGAAACTTGGGAATGATGACACTTGATATCAAATATCAATATAATATTTAAATTTAATTAATTAATTCAGCGTTCAGAATTTGATAAATTTATCAACAGAAATAAAAATGAATTTCAAATTCAATTTTTGTACAAATTGTTGTAACAATTTGGAAATTTATTCCTTTTAGTCTTCTTCATTGGAAATTAAGGAGGATTCAATTTTTTGTTATTTTAATGAATTTAGATTTCTATTGAGAATTTACAGTTTAAGGAAAGCCTAAGAAAATAAAATTGAAAAGGATCTGAATCAACAATCCAAAAATGTTTAGGTAAAATCAGTATTTGGATTTAGCAAATTTAATTGACTCAATTCTTTTTTGCACAACATTCATATATTTTAAATACCTTATCATTATAATTATCTAAAAATATCTTTCTTCAATGTTTTAATCAATTATATCTCAAATGTAAATTATTTTAGGTACTAACTTTTAGGCTTTTGAAATATTTTGGTAGATTTCTATAAGTAGTCTATTAACTTTGTCTACATTTTCCAAGCCATTTTGCAAATTGCTCATTGTTTGTTTGAAAGTTCCTATCTTCATTGTTACCTTCGACAATTCTAGCCAACGAAATTTTATCACTAAAAACCTGAAATTTCCGCGAAATAATTTAGTAGCCGAGCATCGCGAGACGATTGCACGATTGTCTATCAGCTATTTACTTAATGTCATTTGACATTTCCAGCATAAGATTAGATAACGTGTGTGCAGGCAGTCGAAGCAGGCAGCATACAATATGCGATAGTGCAGATAGTCGAAATCCAAGCAAAGATTTGTAACATGTACATTGTCGACGTGTAGGCAGGCATACGAATTGAATCGAGCCGAAAAAAATGTACGAAAACCGGCAGGCTACCCAATTAGAATCCACACACACTCACTCACTCACTCACAATGCAATAACAAACTCTCGTCGTCAATTTCGGTATGCGTGCTGGTACGATTTGCTTGTGGTATGCGTAATAGATACACACAAACGAGTGCATTGAACTTTGCAAAGTTAACAACTTTTTTGTACTTGGCGAATGAACCAAGCGAACGAGGGAGCTAAAGCTAGATAGTTGCTAGTGCTAGTGCTAGCGCTCATCGACATCGGCAGCGATTTGTTGCGCGCTCCTCGTATTTTTTCATCAAGCCAATTCGTAATGAGTACTAACTACTAACAGCACCATAGAAGCATTCTGATGTACTCATAGACTCATACAATATGCCATACACGATATATGTATACAAACTGATTGTAAATCGGCTGCGACTCGAATTGCATGTGCCAAGTTGTTACAAATAAGTTGTGTACGTTTTGTTTCCTAATGACTTCATTTAAGGTTGAAATTGTTTCTCGTCATTTGCATAAAAATTCATGTGATCACATAATCACTGATAGAAAATATAGGACAAATTACAAAATCAAGGTTTGAGATTAAATTGAATTTTCAAATTTGCAAAAAGTTGATTTTCTCAATTAAGTGAGAATCTATTCAAAAAGTTGCAAATTTTGTTCAATTTGTAGATACAATATATTTAAATTGGTAGATATATAGATTAATTTTCAATAATGTGAAAATTTCTAAATACAATATGAATTTTGCAATTTGCAAATATTTGATTTTCTCAATTAAATGTGAATCTTTTCAAAAAGTTGCAAATTTTGTTCAATTTGTAGATACAATACATTTAAATTGGTAGATATTTAGATTAATTTTCCATAATGTGAAAATTTCTAAATACAATATGCATATGAATTTTGCAAATGTATCCAAGTAATTTCCAAGTAAAATCATTTGTTGATTTTAGCAATTTTGGCAGCTGAAATTAGTTATTTCTTGAATTTCAACCAATTTGCAATTATATACATCAAAAAACAGTTTTAACTTATTAATTTATTGTATTTTTGCTCTCTCATTGGAAATCCTCTCATTTGGAAATCGGATATAATTGAATTTCACTTTGTTTAAAGCATATTTTTGTTTTTAATAAATACAAAACCTTTAACACAATTGACAATTGATTCCTTTTTAATCTTTTTATCTTCTTTGGCCATTGATAATGACTGAATTTTTTGTTTGATGAAAGAAAATATATTTATTTATTCTGCAGGCAGAATTTTTTCTGGCAAAAGCAGTTTTTGAATTTAGCAAATTTAACAGTTGTAATAGACAATGAAAATTTCGAACAATTAGTAAAGTCAGCATTTCAATTTTACAAAGTTCAAATACAAAATTTGTAATTTAAATTGTTACTTACTACTTGATTTCATTTTTATTGACTGTTTTATTTGAATTTACAGATGATGGAATTTCTAATTCCTCTAATAAAATTACATTTATTTATTTAACTCATATTTAGAAAATAAAAAAATCATGAAGCATATTTGTAATTTGAATCCGCAAATTTCCAGGCGAAATCATCATTTAATTTTAGCAATTTTAGCAAACTGCAATAAAGGTTATTTCTAATATTTTAAGCAATCAGTTTGCAATATAAATACATCAACCAATTATTTAATACAAACTAATTTATTGCAGATATACTCATCTCCATTGAAAATACGATTTGATTAAATTTCTGTTTGTTTGCATGAAATTGTATTTTCTCATAATTTACTCACAAAGTGAAGGAAATTAAATTGAAGAAGCAAAGTTTGTGATTTAAATTTTGTAGATTGATTCATTCAATTAATTGAATTTTTCGCAAATTGCATTATCAACGCAATTTTAAGTCTACTTAAAAAAACCACTTATAATTTTGATTTAGTTTACTAAAATGGAAAAATGTCACCATACAAAATCATTTCAGATAATTTCAAAATTGGCAAATTTTCTTAACTTCATTGCGAACAATACTGGAACTAAACATGACCAACAATCATTTACATAAATGTAGCTATTATTTATGTAGCTATTTGTTTTTTTGCAGAGGCGTCAAATGTCTTCTTCCTTTATTTTTTTGTTTCTTCTTGAAGATCTTTCGCGCCTCCTCATTAATTCGGTTATTGGCATTGTGCTTGCGGCACGGATGACTTCACATCGCAGCGATTCCGATTGTGATGATTATTATTGCCATATCGTTATTAGTGTGCTAAGTGTCGCTGTGCAACCACGTGTTTGACCTTTTTTTCCACGTTGCGAAAGCGCGCAACAAGCGACCAAAGCAAGCGTGCACATTATTCATGCACGGTACAAGCTTATTCATTAGACATTTTATTATTACATGTGCACACACACGCTCGTTCGCATTCGCTCACTCTCTTTGCAACTTCGTACGAAATCTCTGTCTAGATTATGCATGCTATATGCTAACACTTATGGCCTCCATGCATCGAGTTTTCACGTAAGTCACGTGAACTGTTTGCAAAAGTTTTCAACATTTTGAGGTTTCATCAGCGAATATTTTTGAAAACGATTGATATCAAATTTAAATGTAATATAATAGCAGATTATATTATTATTGGGAAAATTCAAAATATTAATGATTAATACAAAATGGTATAAGAAACAACAAAGTCCAGAATTTTTAAAGTCACATGTTAATTTTCTTCAAAATCATCAAAATATTTGACTATAGTAAGCGGAGTATACAGTCTTTTATTTCATGAATTGTTATCCATTTTATAGAAGTGAAATAAAGGAATATTTTTCTCACTTGTGAAATAAAATTCGTTACTTTGCTTGTTTTTTTTCAGTTTATATTTTGAAAGAAATTAGCAATAAGATCAGAAATAGATGAAAAGGACATAGGGGATAAATATTTTGATTTTGACTCATAAATTTTGAAATATCATTAATTTTTCATTCAAATGCTTGAGTCCAATAGCCAAAAGAAAATAGAAAATTTCTTCTTGTTGGATATACTTCTTGAGTAAACTCAACTGAGTTGATGATCCTTGGAAATCATCTTAGAAACATTTCGTAAATAAGGCCCAAACTTACTCAGATGATATAAAAATTTTGTTCCTTGCTGTCATCATAAAAAATTTCCATCGCTGCTTTCAATCGACATTTAAAAAACTATAATTCAATAATAAAAATTGGATGTATATTTTCAGAGACATTAAATTTTTAATCCTACTGAAAATTGTGCAAAATTCATATTTGATGATATTTGCACAATTTTAATCTTCAACAAAAATAATAATTGCTAATTTCAATTTTTCAAACAATTTCAATATATATGAAATACAAATTATACAAACTTTAAATAGTTATTTCTGAAGTCTTTAATTTAATCCAGAGTGATATTTGTACATTTTTATTCTGCATCAAAAATAATAATTGATAGTTTTAATTTTTCTATCTATTTCACTATTTCAATATAAAATTGTTTTTTCAATGATAACAGTTTTTTAATGATCATTTTCAGATGCACTTATAATTGCTTTTAAAATCAGACAAATTTTGGACCTAAATTATTCCAAATTGAATTTCTCAACAATTTTTTGCCTAAACAAATAAATTCTGGAACCTCCTTCATATTCATACAATTTTTCCAAGAATCCTTAAATTCTTACATCAATCAATAAAATAGAAATTCGTTGTCGAACAACAACGGAAATAATCGATAAGGTTGTTTATCGCTTCCAGCTTGATATTTGCGACTATTGGGTCACGTCATATTGACACAAACACGCTGCGGGGGCGGCAACAACCATCGAGGGCATAAATGTGCAGAGTGACCGCGCATTAAACCGCACATGAATAAATAAGTTTGCAAGCAAGTGCCACCCGACAGTAATTCCACTTGGGGGTGGTTGTCTGGGTGGTGGACAGCGAATACCTCTAAACTTTAGGTCGTTATCATGCGCGTCGCATGCAATAACGCAAACTTATTTATTTGATGCTAATAGCGTTTTTATTTATTCATGACGTGCATAGCGAAATGTCATAGGTGGCACACAAAGAAGAGAGAATATGTCAATTATTTCTTTGATGACATGTCTTCAGGTTCATCATTAATTGCAACAATAATAATTACACCAGGAAGTTATGAGCTGAGCAGAAATAATATAGTCATGTATAAATTTTGGATGATTGGCCAAATAAAATTCGATTCGATTTTTGGTAAATTTTGGTATTAGATATTGTTGCTGGGTAAAATTTTAATTATTCAAAATCAGGATAAGATTTCAAGTTGTTAGGAAATAATATGTCTTAAAAATTGCAAATTTCATTATATGTTTTGTAAATTATTTGTAATTGAACTTCGTTATTTAATATGAGAGCAATCATTTTTTGAATTTATTTATTGAACACTCTTATATAGATTTTGGAAATGGATAGACAAAAATATGAAGCAATTTTTAAAGGACATTCTATTAATAAAATTCTAATGGAACAAAATAAATTTATGTCCAGAATTAGAGCTTTCAACGAGCTAAATTTTTTCTATAATGCAAAAATCTTTAGAGATAAAACAGCATTGGAAAAATTGCATTTAAAATTTCTCTAATTCCTTTAACAGGATATTTGATTAATATTTTGTTTCATATCCCAGCAAAGAAAACTAAAGTAAGGAGAAGTTTAAGTTTTAACAATTTAGAAATTGTTTTATGTTATTGTCTACCATTGCATTCAAAGCTTTTAGAGCACGAACTAGAAATGGAAATGAAGAAATTTTAAATAATTTCTACTAGAATGATCTGTTGAAGTAATTCAAATTGCCAAAATTATTCTTTCAGACTTAGAGAATACATACAATGGAAAAATAAATATTGGATCAATAGTTTTATTAAAATACATTATTATTAATAAATTTAGTCAATATTACTTTTTGCAACTATTAAATATCAAAATGATTCAGTTCTGAAATCATAAAGGATTGTTCATTTCTTAATTTAATCATGAAGTATATTTTTTAAATTAAGTGTTTGAAAAATTATATTCAAAGACCTAAAAATTGTTGGAAATTTATCACTTTGCAAAATAATTTAATGCTGATATCGTATCATATCATATATCGGTGCAAAAAAGCAAAATTACGAAAAAATTATTGCATTTTTAAGTATGAAAATAATTGTTTAAATAAAGGGTAAATCCAGTTAGTAATGTTACAAAATTAGATAGATTAGTGAAACATTTCATGAAAATGTTCAAAAATTTGAATTATAAAATATGTCAAATATAAGTCTCTCTCTTTTGTCAAAATAAATAACACTTTTAATAATTATTTCTAAAACCTTGAACTTCATTCACAAAACGTATAAAATATGCATCCGGTTTTTTTGTAAAATTTATCACAAGAAATTGCTTGAAAAAACGTCTAGCAAAATAAATCTCATTTTGTAACACAATCATGATATCTCATATATGTATAGAGAAAAAAAAGTGACTACTTTTATCAGTAATTTATGAAGCGTCATAATTATCAAATGCACAAAACTCCTCAACATCGTCGAGTGAGCTAATCGCCTGACATCGTGGACCAAATAAAGAAAATGAGCGCGATAAAAGAGCGAAATTTATGTTGACATAATATAAATTAGATGTGTGTCACAAATCGTGAAATTACACACAAACGTTGGAGAAAAAAATCGGTTATCAATGGCCACAACTTGCAACCTTCATTTCTTCTTCTACCATTTCTTCTTCTACCATTTCTTCTTCTACCATTTCTTCTTGGGCCACTCAGACAATCATGCATGGTGTGAGGGAGTTCGCAGCCTCTTGAAACGAACCCCCAAACATCGAGAGATGAGATGAAATCGAGCGTATCGAAAATATTTAAGCAACCCTCATCAGTTTCACCACCATTTCAAAGAAAATTCACTACAAATATACGCTTAAAAAATTTCAGTATATATATGTGGGAGGAAATATCATTGATAACCCAACACACAAGGGGAAAATATGCTAATACTGATAGAATTCGGAATGGGATGAAATTAGAATAGAGGTACTCGATGGATAAAAAAACGAGGAAGAAATTTAGACCAGCATCAATCTATTAATGCATTTATTGCAGAACCAGTTTTGGAGGCTGATGTGGGATGTTGGATGTATGGGGTGGCCGACATCGTTGATGAGACAAGTGGCTTGCAATAAAAAACGCCACTCGAAAAAAAAAGGGGTTAAAAAACTACCCTCGAGTGGAACGAGACATCGTCGTCTGTCTGCAATATTTTCCCATGATTCAGACACCAACGCCATTATCGTCGCATCATCAGCACTATTGCTAACCCTTTTTTCAGCCCACCAACTCCAACTTCTTGTATCTAGATTAGACCAACAACCTGAGATATGCTGCGCGAATCGAACATCTTATAATGAAAGAAAGGGAAAAAAACGAAACAAGTTGCATGGCGAAGGTTTGATGGAAGGAATTTATTGTGCAATATAAAATGATGGAAAAAAAGGTATAAGAGAGTAGGTAGGAAAATGGGAAGATGAGTGGATGCAATATTTTTGATAAAGGATGCAATAGAGGCAGGCAAATTCGTGAGAACCAGACGAAATTATTTCGTATCGTCGTCTGAGGGATGCATGAGGAAGGTCTTTTGTTTGGCTCGGGGGTGATTTCTTTAAGAAATATGCACAGGTGGGTAGACAAAGGGTTTTTACAGGATTATTTTTGGGTGTTATTTGTCTATAAACAAAAAATTTTTTAAATAGGATTTCAACTTGCTAAATTTGATCTTTAGCCATATTTTCAACAATTTTCTTCTTCTTCTTAAATTTTCTCAAATTCCCTAAATAACAAAATCATAGTACAAATTTCGTTTTTACGGTGATCAACAAAAAATTTCAAATTTGGTTTGTTTTGTATAATGAAATATCATCACATTTTCAACCATTTCATTTTTAATTCTGTATTCCAAATTTCTCAGTTTTTTTAAATTGCATTTTCGGTATTTTTTGTCATTTTTGTCCATTTTTCCTAAAATAACAATATTATATTGAGTACCACTTTTGGTCCAATTTATCAAAAAAAAAATAATAATTTCTGAACCCTTAAAGATTTTCACAGCTTGTATCCTAATTGTAAATTAATTTTGCCAATTAACAAAAAAATAAAAAAAGTACAATTTCGAATTGTTCGATATGATGAAATTGTGATAAAAAGTCAATATAAGAATTTCAACTTTTTTGTCCTTATGTTTTTAGGGTTAATTGATAAAGAAAATAATTTAAGAATTGGGTATTTTACACCTTGGGTTGAAATATTTTTGAATGTTATTTGAGTATAAAAAATTACTCAATTTTCCTAAATTACCCATTTTTTTAAAAGTATTTTCAGTATTCTTGACTGTAATAGAATTTTATAAATATCATTTTTAGAAATGATATCTATGTTGCAATGCAATTTTTCATTTGGATTTCATCTATCATTCCAAAAATTGCAGACAATTAATTATGAATCAGTAGCATGTTGACAAACATTCCCAAATGTTAGAACAAAATTCTTCTACTTTCATCTAATTATTATAAATTGCATTAAACTTTTAATGATATGATATATGATATGATATGATATTCAGATAAATGGAACAATTTTTGAAACCAGAAATTTAACAATATATGTTATTTGATCGTATTTACGTTTGCAATACATTTTCCAATTTTTTTTTCAAAACTTTGATGGGTTAGAACTTTATTTTACTTTCCAAATGAACCCATTTTATGAAAATCTTCATGGTCAACATTTTTGCAAAAACCTTCCACATTTCAGAATCACAAAAAAACATCTTTACTATAAAAAACTTGGAAAAATAAAAATGGTTGTCATTTGATAGTCTTGAAACTATTGGACCTCTTGGGACCTTTCAAAATTCGCCAACTCGAATCAACGAAACACTCTCCAAAATTCAACCACTTCAACCACTTCTGATTGATGTGCCAAGACATATTTTCTACCTTCCCAAACAAACGACAAGTCAACCCAAAAAAAAACGAAAGACCAACTTTCGCCATTTGGTCCCAAGTCATTCCTAACGGTATCAAAACATATAAAATAGCGGGTCTTAGGATCCGCATAATTACCTCGATTTCCTTTGTCCGACCTTTTTTTCCTCTTCTGCTTTCGCATCGACTCCGCTAGACATCGGGGTGACTTTCTCGACATCCCACGGGCTTTATCTATATTCATATCTGCATTTTTTGGCATCTCGGAAAGCACCTCCAAACATTCGACTACCTAGAGATGCAACACTCCAACTTCTTCAGTCTTCTTCAGTATTTGTTTTGTGCAAGTGGCAGAAATTCCTCCTCGGACCGCTACGTTTTGGGGATTTGCTTCTTCGATTCCGATAAAACGGTCGATTTATACGCATAGGAAGAGATGCGAACAAGAAATAGGGAACGCATTAATCATCGCTCACAACGAGCTTCCAACCTGACGCAAATGGTTATTTATGCTCGCGTTTGCCGAAGACTTTGCGGGATTTTGCTGTGCCTTCTCATTTATTCAAGGGCTTATTTATATATTTTCCATTTTAATTCACAAGGTTTGAGGCTAGAATAGCATTCACCATGGTATGAGTTTGCATTTTTGAGTTTGGAGTGTTCCAAAATTTTGGGGGTGACTTTATGAATATCAGAAAGTTCTCATGATGTAAATATTCTTGAAAAATATACAATTTGGTGTTTTTAAAGCAGAAATTTGGATGAATATATGAAGCTGAATTCTATTTCAATTTAAATTATATTTTTCTAAGAAAAGTTAACTAACAATTTGTAGTTACTCGTCTGAATTACCTAGGAATTTTATTGTTACTTTTAGCAAAATAGTAAAATATTTTTAGCAAAATAGTTTTATACTCCAAAATTATGGTATGTCAATATAAAATTAAAATTTGCATTCCACAAGAAGAAATGAGAAAATTCAAGAATGGTCACAATTTCGCTGCATTTGGCAATGTTTCTAGAAATACAATTAGGACCAAACATGGAACAGGATCAACAATTGTTAGATCTTCTCAATTACACTTCTTTTATGTTGTAATTTAGAAATCATCAATTAATTTTCGAAAAAAAGATGTGTAATTCATTTCATTAGGAATTGTTAAATGAAATTTCGAAAATGTCAAATGAATTTCAAATCTGTGAATTGCAATTCAGAAAACATGACATATTCAGAATGCTACAAATTTAATGCTAATTGATGAAATGTAATTCAGAAATTATCATTTAAAATTCAGGAAGCATTGCATATGATTCAGATTTAATTGAATAAGTTGATTTAATAAATTGATTAATGATTATTGATAATCGCTGGATTAATAATGTCAATATTCTGTAATTTGTGTAATGTACCTATTGAAAAACTGAATTACTATTTTGAAAAAAAGTGATACTAATCTGGTGTGTATTTGAACTCTTCTAAATTTCATTTCATGTATTCTCAATAATAATATTAACATAATTATATTAACAAATCTTGTAACAGAATTACAAATAACAAATCTGAATTAGATTTGCTGCAGCTTAATTATTACAATTTACTATTTGAAAATTATCTCTTTTTGATTGTTTGCAATTTATTTGGAACTCTGTAAATTTGAATGAAATTCAATCTGCTATTTGCAATCTCATATATTATCCACTATCTGTTGTTACAATTTTACTAGGAGGATTTCAATAGTATTAAAAATTGAGGATCATGTAGGAAAATTTGTTAATTTATTAAATAATTTCTAATTGACAAAAAAACTCATGTTTTTAAAATAATTCGCAAAATTGTATTCAAGAATTCCATTTTAACTAGGGAAATCTTGCCAAATAGGACTTGCAATCTTCAATTTTCAAAATTTTAAATGTCAGAATTACCAAAGATTGAAATGTAAGATTTTGAGGAGAATGGATTTTACTTACCCAAAAACTGAAGAATTTTTTGGAGGTAAATATTTGCACAAATATACAAGAGCTACAAAATCTTCATTTCAATAATTCAATACATTATTGTAATATTTTATTTCTCAAATTCACAAACTCACAAATGTCAATAATTCATCAATAGTTTTGACAATAACTATCTCTGTCAAATGAGATATCACTTTACCATTTTTCAAACATAATCATAATACGACAGGTGTTTGAAAAATCCTCAAAAAAACCTTCTGGATAAATTTATGTGTTCTTTGATGAGTAAAAGAAAACCAGGTTCTGTTTTCACAAACAAATCAATCAAACCTCTAAAAAAACCACTGCCAATAATTAATCAAATGGATAAATAAATGCCCATGCAAACAAAAAATCGTTTCAATTTCATTAGCTATTCATAAGAAAGTGTGGTATCCTTCATTATTATCATTAAGCAAATGAACCGAATTGGCTCACGAATTCGTTGTCTTTCTTGAATCATCGTCCACTGCATGTCCTCCAACATTAGTCCATGGCTAAAACCAGCAAGCTCTTTGGCATTTGATATAGCAGCCATTCTCGGAAAAGGAACTAAGCCAAATTATATCATTTTCGTGTATTTTTTATGCGTCCCTCACCGTCAGGAATGTAATCGTGTGTCCTTCCCGACTATCTATCGTTGCTATCTATCATATCATTGGCTCGCTTGCCATTGTGGGTATAATTAGCCAAGAGCGACCCGGAGGCAGATCGATAGCAATTGCGTTCGCACGAAAATGACACAAAACTTGCCGGTCGAGCTGCGTGTCGCACACATGCAATTTGGAATGAGAAATTGACATCGATATTGCTCTGGTCGCTCATAGCGTATGCATAGTTTACGAATGCGCGGGTGGCGCAGCGGGTGGAAAAACAAGAGCAGCCCAATCGAGGCCAGACCGACCGAAAGACACAATAACGATGTTTAATGCTTTTCCGAAATTTCCCAACCTTCAGCCACTAAATTATGTACTATTTGTGAAAAAGCCTGGATACGAAAACTCAGGGTAATGGAATATTTCAATGTGATCTTTCCACAAATTCCAGAAAAAAGTATTTTTTTCCTGGTTTAATGAGTAAAATATTAAAATATTACATAATTTTTATTTGCAAAAGGAAAGAAATCAAAATGAAGTTATTTTATTTGCGCATGTTTTGCAAAATTTATAGGAAACCCTTGATGTACAAATTTGACAAATTTGAATAGAAATTTGCTCATTTTTAAAATGATTATCTGAAGAAGAAAGATCAGAAAATGAGCACTTCTTGTTGTAATTTTGGAACAATAATCAGTTGTTTAGTAATACCAAAAAAAAACCATTAATTTCACTCTGTTCGAATATCAAAAAGGCAGATTCGTCGAAATTTTAATACGAAGGCGAAAAAGATGAAGACAAAAATTGTGGTTGTTCTACAATTGATGTATTGAAATTGTAATCCTTGAGAAAATATTTTAAAACTGAGAGTGCTTCGGATTTAACTTTTTCCTCATAAATTTTAATGATCAACTAATTACAATTTAATCTGCACTTTTTAAATTTACTGATCCTAAAATTGAAGTTGGCTGTTCTCTTTTTTTTAATTTCTGTCATTTCAATTCATCTGTCATTTAAATTTTGTACAAATATGAGATATTAATTATATTAATGTTTTTAGAAGACATACCAACATTTAACCACTAAATTATCTATTATTTATGGAAAACCTGGATACTTAATTTCAACATAATATTTTGCCTAAAGGTATTCCTTTTCAAATTTAATAAGATATATTAAATTGCATTTATATTTGCCTAAGAAATAGCATCTATCTAATATCATGTATTGTCTAATATAATAATATTTGGATAAATTTTTCACACTTGAAGTGGAAATCCTTATGAGTTAAACAAAATGAACAAGTTTGATAAATCTGCATAGAAAATAAAAATTAATGAATGTCTTATATATCAATTAATTACCTGTCTAATAAGGCTTCAGAAGGATTTTAACCCTCGTAGAAATTTTGGAACATTCAGTCGATTGTCTTATTAAATTGAGTCTATTCAAATCTCCAGAAAATTGCGTTTTTCCAGAGAGAAAAAGTGGAAGTACAGAAAAATTGTGATAGGCCTAAAATTGAACTTTTGAAAGCATAATTTTTGGTTGATTTTTAAAACTTGATCAGTTTTGATTAATCTTTTCTGTCATCGATTTGGATTTATCATATCAGATTACAATTAAATCGAGAAACTAATTGATCCTGAAATCAAAGTAAGCTGTTTTCTGTTTAATTTTTTAATTCCTGTCATTCCAACTCATATGTCATTAAAATACCATATCAGAAAAATATATTTTCTCAAGCAATGAAAATACCATTATGATAAGAAATTTTCTTCTAACCAGCTTCAACATAACATATCATCCTAAATAGTCAAATCCCATTTGTAATATATCAGATATTACATCACTTAAATGCATATTACCATCAATTTTCAAATATTGATTAATATTGTGAATAAATTGAAAGCAAAAAATTTGGCAAGTCGTATTTTATTTGAAAAAAGAAATATCTGTAATAAACGATTACATAATATAAATCATCTGAAATTCTTCAGGCGTTACATTTTCTGTCTAGTCTCTGTCAAATTATTTCAAAAACAACATCAATAATAACATTTTCCCCCCATTAAATCTTCTTTTGCATGATACACCATTCACCTTATATAAATGCAGCAGATGATCTTCCCTTTGGTTCCCAGTAACATTTTTTTTTGCTAGAAGCCAGATAAAATATTCCAAAATCGGTTAAAAATTATTCGTTGGGATTGAATTACTACTTACTTCATTTTATGGGTTTTGCGAGTTTTTTTCTATCACGTGATTAAGTAGTAGCACTGGAATTTGGTGGTACCTGATCTTAGGCAAGGACACTTTTTTATATCACTGCACCTCGGAGTTTCGATTCGAAATGATTTTTCCACAGGCGTTGTTTACGTTGATATTTCGCTAAATTTTGTTTCAGGCCAACCTGATTGAACGATTTTATTTATTTCAAAGCCGCTCTGATTTTGGGTTTGAACATTTTTGTTTGTATACAGCGCCGTTTTTGAATAACTAATTTTTGGACAAATCTGTAGGTTAAGATCTTATGACAGTTCCCTTGTTAAAAACAATTTTGAGCAGAAATTTTGTGCAATGCAAATTTGGAATAGTCCCAAAAATCCTCAAATTTATAAAAAGTGCGTATAAACTCAGTTTTTTAATTTACACGTTAAAAACTTATCTTTTAACGAAAAACAAGAATGTTATAAAATATCTATCAACAAGTCAAGAATTGCTGCATTAAGAAGTAGTGATTCAGAAGAAATCTTGAGTCCAAATGCAAATAGAAACCTTACCTTTCAGTAAGTATACCAATTATTTTGTGTCTCCTTAACTGAAATTTTATTTTATGATTTTAGATAATTGAGAAAAATCCAAGAGCAGGGATGTTATTGATCGAAGAGAAAGAAAAACTTGCATGATTTTTATTCCAATCAAGTATCTCAAAATATGAAAATGAAAGTATTTGAAATGATGTTCCTTATAAAAAAAAAACAAAATTGTAGGATATTTCAAAAGATCAGCATTGTCAGTACTTTAAGAGATGATGATCCAGGATAATTGTTGACTCAAGAGTACAAACAGGAATTTTGCTGTTCTACTATAACAATTATTTTGACCATGTTAATCTTTTTTATTATTTTAGATATTAGACGAAGAACAATTAGAAACAAGGATTTTGCTAGCCATAAAAAATTAAGAATATAGCCTCATTTTTTCAGAAGAAGAGCATGGTTACAATTACTTCAAAGAATGTTGCCAATTGCAAAATATGGTTTGAAATTCTGCATAAAAATTGATCATCTTATTTGATAGTTTTTAAAGCTTGTACTGTTGGTAAATCAATAGCAACAGAAGAAATAATGGAATTTATATGTATTGCAAAAATTGGAAAATCATAGAATAATGAAGATATAGATATAGATAGATATAAAACTCTTATATCCATTTAACAATTATCTGTAAGGATTATTTTGACCATTCTTAAATTAATCTTTTTTTATATTATTTTAGATATTAGATGATGAACAGATAGAAACAATGATCTTGCTGACCATAAAAATAGGAAAACAGCTTCATTTCTTCAGAGGAAGAACATGATTTCAATTATTTCAAAGCAAGTTGCAAAATATGGTTTGAAATTTTGCATAAAAAATTATCATCTTATTTGATAGTTTTTCTAACATGCAATGAGAGTAAATCATATAACATCAGAAGAAATTTTGCAAAATTTGAAAGATCAAAGAATAATGAAGACAGGAAGAGAAATATAATCCTTATATTCATATAACAATTATTTGTAGATATTAGACGAAGAACAATTAGAAACAAGGATCTTGCTGACCATATAATAGGAAAACAGCCTCATTTCTTCAGAAGAAGAACCTGATTACAGTTATTTCAAATCAAATTGTGAATTACAAAATATGGTTTGAAATTCTGCATGAGAATTTATCATCCTACTTGATTGTTTTTACAGCTTGCAATAATGATGGTAAACCATCTAATATCAGAAAGAATAATGGAATTTACATGTATTGCAAAAATTGGAAAATCGAAGAATAATGAAGATAGGAAAGATCCTTATATCCATAATATATGTATGTATGTCAATGGTGTACAAGAAGCTTTGTAATATGGTACTCGAAGACTTCTCGAGGTCTATAGTTGCGGATGACATCAGTAGCTGCTACTCTTACCAAAAGAGGGTAACCACCCTTATGCCCATTGTTAACCACCTGTTGCAACCGTTGAGGGTTTTTTTACGATCGTATTCTTTGCAGCCCACCTATCCGGAAGATGAAACGGAAATACGACTTCTTAATATGTCCGTTTGTACCAGAAACGTAAAGTATACATTTATGTGCTTTTGTATCAATTTTGGTGTCAAGTGAATTTGACAATGGAACACCTCAAAAAACAATAGTATATTTGGAAGTTATTTTCTGCACATGTTCAGTATTCATGTACCTACTTTCAGAACAAATGACGTCGAAGAGTGATACAAACACAATTAATTAATCAATAGAAATTCGGGCACGTTCGCATGGTGTCCGAAAATTGTGATTTCGATACGTGCGTGCGTGGGACGAAAAGTTGTCGAAAAGTGTCGAAATTCGATGGCGCCCGGCCTTCGTTCTATCAGCCACAAATGTGGCATGTGGCGAAATGCCACATGAAGGATCCATAAATGAACGAACGGTGCTGGCGGCATGCAACATTAATATTTAATTGGCAACAATGCGCATTCGGCGCATTCTCTCCCCTTCAGGCAAATAATACACATTTTCAAACAATCGATTGCAGCACTGAACACTTCCTACGAATTGGCTAAATATTATTCCACTTTTATTTCGATTCCTGTCAACGTTTATTCTTCTGTTGTTGAATTTCCTAGCAAATATTCTTCATTGTGAAGATACTTCAAATTCAAGATATTTCTGATAAAAGCATTTTGGAAAATGTTAAATGTTGAATTCTAGAAAATAATTTTAATTGGAAAATTTCTTTCCGAAAGTATAACGAATAAAATTCAATTTTCTAATTTCCCTTTGAATTTGGAAGAATCATCCCAAGAAGGTCTAATCATAAATGCATAGTAAATTAATTAATAATTTTACAAATTATTATCATTTTGATATTTTATATTAAATTAATGTAATATAATAATGTTAAAACATTAATTCTCCAATATATATCATTATGAATAAACAATAAATTCAAAAACATTTTCTTGCATTAGAAGTTATATTGTACTTTATTCTTAATTTGTTTAAGAAAATTTATAAACTTGTAGAAATTTATATTCAATAATGTTTTATTTCTATTATAATTCTTAATAATTTTCCAAACATTTGAATGGCAAAATATAATAAGAATTTAGAAAAGGACCAAATAACCTGATTTGGTTCAAAATCTGTTTTCAAAAATGTTATATCTACACCCTTTTCAATTATAATTCAGCAAATTTGAATGCGATAAATTTTGGTTCTTTTTTGGCAAAAATATCTAAACCACAGATAATATTTTACTTTAAGTGATCATAATTATACCTTAAATTTGAGAAATGAAGAAATGTAGTTCAAATTTATAAATGAAATTGAAAAAGTATAAAGTGAATTTTAAATCTGTGAATTATAATCCAGAAAAAGTCACTTTTGATTCAAAATGCTATAAATTTAATTCCAATTCAAGAAATGTAATTCAAAAATTGTCATTTGAATTTCAGAAAGTATTATGTAACTCAAATACCATTGAATAAGTTGATTTAAATAGTATTTATAAATTGATCGATAATTAATGCTCCATTGATAATATCAATATTCTAATATTGTAAACATAAAATTTACCTATCAAAAAACTAAATTATTATTTAACAAAGAGTGTCATTAATCTGGTTTGCATTTGAATTTTTCTGGATTTCATTTGATGTATTCTCAATTGACTAATATGAAATATAGTTAATAATTTCTGATATTAAACTTATGCTTTTTCAATTATATTTACTAAATCTAAATTACAATTGTTACAAACTGAATTACTTTTGAAAATCTGTATTATATTTGTTTTTTACTTAATTATAATTTAAAAATCTGAATTTAAATTTATTCTTTCTGAATTACCATTGGAAAAATTTCAAGTAAAATTTCTAAGAATCAGAAGAGGAAACTATAAATGTGAAAAATGCAATTTGAAGTGTAATTCTCCTACAAAAATACTTCCCAAGAAAATCGATGCCGGAAACCCGATTAAAGTTATGGTTCATATGCCATTACATTTCCATTTTTCCGCTTTTCCGCTGTGATTTTTCATCCTTCAATTCGTTGTTTTTTCAACACACCTCATAAATGATTGATGTTTGCAATTAAACTGTTCAATAACACATTAATGATTTCCAACTCCATTTTCTCATTTCAGTGTTTTTTATTATATTTTTCACCAAGGTAATTATTAATTTGATTCTATGTCCTTTCGTAGGTTATTTGCATCGAAAATTTATGCCAATACAATTAAAAATTAGGGAGTAATTTGTTTCTATGTGTGAACGCATTGATTAAGTCATAAATTGTGAATTGATCTCGATGGACTCGTAAAATTCGGAGGCACTTGAATGCGCACCCAAAATCCAACCATAAATATCTGACTGGTATTATTGTATGGGCGAACTAATAATTATTGGTTGGATTTACTGTTAGATTTTATTGCCTTGTATTGAAGGTGAGGATCATGATGATGATGCTGCAGACTGTTTGGAAGATATTAATAAAAGACATGAGAACGAATTGAAATATTTGGCAGTCAAAAAATGTTGTGGTCCAGTTAAACGATTTGCAATTTAAATTTTAAATAAATTATCATTTTTGTTGAAATTTTAGGTTTCTTGAATATATTTGATATCAGATATTCAGTTTGGAAATTTTGAAAATTGCATTTGTCTTGATTTGCAAAATTTTGCATTTGCAATGTTTTTGTTAATAAAGTAAATTATTACTTCCAGACAATGAAATTGTTAAATATCTAATTTCATTTATATTGACTTGAATATTTAACATAAATATGAATAAAAGAATTTGGAAATCTTAGTTCTAAAAAGTTCAAAATTAAAGTAAATAGTTTATGACAAATTATCTACAATTCAAAGTATCATGAATTATATTTTGTAAACTTTGTTTAATTATATCAAATGTAATAACTGTAAATACACTATTTTGAATCATTAAATATGTGCTCAAATTTCTTTATGTTAATTTAAGATTTTTTTGTCATCAATGATTTTTATTTTTGAAGTGAAGATATGTTATTTCAGATGTTTACAAATATTCTTTTTAGCTAAATTTTCGTTTATTAATTGATAGAATTTTAGTTAATTTTCAGTTATTATCTAAAAATTAGAGCAACTAAATAAATTGTATAATCTTATGAATGAACAAACTTAATTCTCTATGATCATAGATCAAAATTCAAATAGGATAATTAAGAAATCAAAATAGATCATAAATAACACAAAAAATAAAGGATTTATTAGTATTACTTTACTTGCTTAAATCCCCGAAAAATTCCAGATTTTTCTTATTATCTAAGAGTCTACCAAAATAATTAATTCAAAATTTCAAATGAGATTAAAACTGTTTAGGGAAATATCAAGTTTTCACATTTCTTTTCTCAGCTTGTATTTTGTACGTGCTTCTATTCATCTTCAAAAAAGGTATTATCCATTTTGCCATATTTTCACAGATAATTCGTCTATTTTCGTAAACATATCAATTATTAAGAAACGTGCTGCTTGCATACTGCGGAAGAATTATGCACAAAGGGCGCATGATGAATGCCTTTTTATACGTCAACTTCCAGAAACATTGTTCGCTCGGATTATGCATCCAGATCTTATCAAACAAAACTGACTTTGCAAAAATATCCGATTATGAAAAATATTCTTTCACCAAACAAGCATTATTTCTATTATATATATACAAATGACAACATGGAAATTCCATAAATTTTGTTGCTGTAGGCGTAAATGGGACCAAATTACATACAGAAAATTATCGCGGTGAAAGTTTGCCTCCAATTTTGGGCCGCAATCAACGAGCAAAAACGCGACTTCGAGTTGATTTGCATTCGCAGTTAGATTTGCATCCGAAACCTATCGAATAAATTAGCCAACTCAAGTCACGAGAAATTTCACATAATTACATACAGTAAATAATAATCAAGCAAAAATTTCTAATTAGATGACATTTTAAGCCGCACTTTCAATTTGGATTTAATTATCATACCATGATTTTAATGAAGTCTTATCATTGAAATCAAATGTTACGAAAATATTTTACCACATTAGAGATTTTTAAACATGTATCACTGATTTGATTTTGAAATTTAGTGAGAATTTTATTAACTTAACTATCTATTTTCCAGAGAAGTGCGAGAAATAGTATCTTATTGAATTTTTTAGTATAAATTGCAAATTGCAAAATTAATATAGGTCACTATGCATACAAAATGTAAGGTTTCTTAAATATTTCCCTGATATAATATTGATGAGTAAATACTGGTAACATTTGTCATCAAAAATTGTTGAAATAATTTTGTCAAATTTGTAAAATTTCATTGAAACATTCTTCCAACTTTTCTTCAGTAAGATTTCAATTTTGTGAGATTGAATGAATTTTTGTAAATACCCTTTATTTCTCATTCATTTTATATTTATATTTATCATTAAGCTTTTTTATCACTTGTAAAAATCATTGGATCACATTTTTTTAATTAATCTTATATATCTGTATTTGACATTGTTGATGACTCTAAAAGAATAGTGAAAAGGAATATGATAAATTTATGTGTTCTAATTCTAATAAATCCACCAATTCAAATCAGAAATTTAAAATGGACACAAAAGATATAGAAATTAAATTAATAAGTAATCAGATATTATTTCTGAAAATTATTATTTCAGGATGAGAACTTGTGAAAAAAGTGTTAGTTTCAATAGTTATTTGTATTTATAGTTTGCAATCGAAATTTGGATAATTAATTTTATTCACCACAATTATCTACAATTTTGTCAAAACTTTTGTCAAACAATTCCTTATAAAATTTTGTTGATTTGGTCTCTATGAAATTTTTGACTACCTATGTGAAATTGAAGATTTTTCCATTCATAAATTTTGTTTGGAAAAGTGGCAGTTTATATGCTGAAAAAATGTCATTTTTGTGATAGTTCATAACAAATTAATATAATTTTCTGGTTTAAATAAATATCTGGTAAAAAAGTTTCTAAATAAAATTCTAATAAAATATCTTAAATCACATGTGTGCGAAATCCAAATTTGTACATCACTTCCTTATAATATTACATTTCCCATGTGAAATTTGCAACAATTTGCAACTTTCTACAACTCCATCCCCAACTCTGCTATTTGAGAAAAAACGAATCGATCCAGAAGACATGAAAAGCCCGATGCAAGATGCACCTTCTGAATCAAACCGTAATCGTGAAAAGACATTAAGACCGATTTTCCCAGGCATCTCAACCGACGACGCACCTGATGCTCATCTTTCCAGCCGAAGAAATCATGTTCCCATTGCAAATCGCCTTAGAACGCAGCTCCGATCCATCCATCCATCCATCCATCCAACCATTATATCAAAGCGTATATCAGGATTCAATAATAATAATTCGCATGTGTATGGGCATTGTATCAAAGCGTTGGAACCTTTTAATCGGATCCACCTATAAAGCGGTCGTCGCAACCGGTGACAATAACTTGCGTGAGTGTGCACAACACGACCTCCGAAGCTGAACAAAAAAGCCAGCGAATGCACTGAAATGCTGCGCATTTTCCGTCCCGATGCGACATGCAAACCGTACAGCACACTGGGAAAACATCGTTTTGCACCCACACGAACCACGTCATCATCATCATCATCATCATGGCGGGAAATAGCGAAAAACGCGTGCATTTTTAATCGACTCGCTTGGCATTTGGTTCGCTATTGCACTCTTCGTACAAATATCCGCAATGACTCGTTATGATCATGTGCTTATTAAATGCACGCGATTCCATGCCACTTGTTCGAAATTTGCTATTATTATCGAGCGTTTTATTTGCATTCAGGTTTTAATTTCAGATCGGTTTCAAACGGTATTTATTTCATTTATATTGGTCATCTCATTGATTTTCTTGTTTTTAAATATTCCTGATGTGGGATTCTTCGTTTTGAAAATATTAGATTTTTCTTATTATGTAATTTTATCATTAACTTAATTCTAATTTTATCTATAGGCAAATTATATGTTATAGGAAACATGAAATTCGTTTTTCTGTGTTCGAGAATTTAAGATGTTGTATGATCCAAAATGCAATTCTTAAAAAAAATACGAGACTACTCATATTTTGGTTGAAGCAAAATTTTTTTGGTAGAATAACATATTAAATTAGCATTTATCTAAAATATAGCAGATAATAAATTAATCCTTGTAGAATTTTGTATTTCAGAATTTGAAAAATAATAATTTGTGCCAAAATTTTTAATTCATTGAAAAACTTATATTTGTACATTATAATTAAATTATGTATATATATTTTATAATGTAGAATTAAATTTTCTTGAAATGAACTTGAGGGAATTTCATACGTCAAAAATATTTAACTTTCAGTTCTCTTTTCCACATTTAGATTGCAAACTCATCAAACAAATCCATCAAAATCTGAAAAAGTGCTATCAACAGGAAATATTACAGGATGACTTTATAATTTTTTAATATGCAATGATTTTAACACCAATTTCCTTTTTCCCTGCATTTCCATTTGAATCATTTTCGACATGAAAACTGAATAATGAAAAATATTACTGATCCTCATTGTCAGTAATTGGTCAGCTCTTCAGTATCACATTTTCAGTTTTTTTTTGTAACATATATAACAAACATTTAACATTTATTACTCAAAGTGTTCAAACTTGCACAGGTCACTGCTCTATCGCATACATCTATTTAAAATCCATGAAAATCACGCGGTTTCAATGGTTCTCAACGGTTTTGAATGAATTTCAATAGAAGATGGGTGGGTCCCACTTGTCTCACTGACAAGACATGCCGAACACTAAAATGCTGTCAAATAGCAATCCATTCTGTGAACTGTCTTGCATTTTAAACAATTTGCCAGCATTCGAAACAAACTAGTAATCAAATTCAAACGTAAAATAATAGTAGATTATAGTGTGAGAAATGCAAAATTATAAATCCAAAAGCACGAAAGCACAAATGTCTAAACACCAATCGAAAGTTCATTAAATTATCTAAAAAATATTGTCTGAATTTTTCAGATTAGACTTCCGGTCGCGAGATAATGCAGAAAGGCTTAAGAAATTGTGTTCATAAAGTCTAAACAAATTGACGACAATACCAGTGGTATTTTCAAATGGAATTTTGAAAATCTGTAAACGGCATTTGAAAGTAGATTAGATTTCCAATAAAATGGTATCTGAATTATTTTTCTGGGACCTCCACTTACTGAGAATCAGTTGACGGAAAACTGATGATTAAAAATAGGAAAAAGGGCAATAAAAATAATAGTTATTGGCAAAATTGACGACAATACCAAAAGCATTTCTAGGAGGAGTTTTGCAAATGTCTGAACAACAATCAAAAGTAAATTAAATTATCTAAAAAATATCGTCTCAATTATTCGGATTGGACTTCTGGTCCCAAAATAATACATAAAGTATTACTTAATTGTAACCATTATGTCAAAGCAAAATTGACGACAATACCAGTAGTATTTCTGGACGGAATTTTGCAAATCTGTATCTGGTATTTAAAAGTAGATTAAATTTTCAATAAAATGATAACTGAATCATTTATATAGGACCTCTACTTACTAAGAAACAGCTGATAGAAAATTAGGAAAAAGATCAATAAAAATAATAGTTTTTGGTCAAATTGCCAACAATATCAATAGCATTTCTAGGTGGAATTTTGCAAATCTCTAAATACCGATTGAGGGTACATTAAATTATCTAACAAATATTGTATGAATTATTCTGATTGGACTTCTGGTCCCGAAGTAATACATAAAGGATTAAGTAATTGTGATCAATATATCTTTGCAAGTTAAGGGCAACACCAGTAGTATTTCGGGAAGGAATTTTGCAAAATTGTAAACAGCATTTGAAAGTAAATTAAATTTCCAATAAAATGGTATTTGAATCATTTTTATACGACCTCTACTTACTAAGAAACAGCTAACAGAAACTTAAAATGAGGAAAAATGGAAATAGTAATAATCATTTTTGGCCAAATTGACGACAATGCCAATAGCATTTCAAAGTGAAATTTTGCAAATCTCTAAATATCAATCGAAAATATATTAAATTACCCAAAAAATATGATGTGAATAATAATTCAGATAATTGACCGATTGGACTTCCGGTCCCGAGATAATACATAAAGGATAAAATAATTGTTATCATAGTGTCTAGACAAATTTTAAATAAAAAGTAAGAATTAACTCATTCAAACATAAACTTATCTAATTATTGGATTTTTATGATTTTCCCAATCAAGGATACTGTACAGGACTATTTTATTATAATAATTGGTCCTTCTAGAAAATTCTACATAGCAACTAGTAAATTTCATTTAATTCATTATAATTTTCACTCTAATTAAGGAATATTTCTATAATTCTAAATTGACCAAATTTTCTTCAACAAAAGCGAAAAATTAATAGAAAGCAAGTTAAGAAACTTGACATTCAATTACATTGATTTTTGAAGGATTTTAATGGATTTTTCAGTCAAGGATAATGTAAAGAACTATTATATCATCAAAATAAACTCGAATCCTTTTATAAATTTCTTATAGTAGATATGTACTAGAAAAATATTGAGTATGACTTCAACTCGTGAACTATAATTTTCTATATTTATTCCTTGCAAAAACAACTCCTGAGAAACCTAGCACATGTATAAAAACCAGATTCAGAACCACAAATGCATTGACTTCATTTTCCAAATGATCCTGGAAAATGATCCAACAACAACGTTGGGAAAGCGAACAATTGCACAAACCGTGAATTTTCGCAAATTGCTACTATTTATTTGTAATGACTGCAAAGCTCATCAATATTCAAGCACATCTAGTCCTTCAAATTACTCTCGAACTATATGCATTTGAATTAATCGCTGGTGCGTCTGGTGCTTCGAAATCAAGCCATGCATTAATAATGCACGTATTATTGAATTTTGCAACGAATGCAATCGAATCGCACGCTATACGAGTTTATGCACTTGATTCGAATGAATGCGTCTTAGATAATCGAAGGATTGGGCGGCTCGAGGACGAAGACATGGTGAATGGAGACAATGGTCTCGGCGATTTCAAGGAACGAAATTAAGCTTATTGGATTAATAGCGGAGAGGATAATGATAGCTTTAGCAATTCCGACATGCAACATTCACATGCTTCCCAAACGAGCATGTCTAAGCTTGACCGTGTAGAGTTGCTAAATAGTGCACACGAACTCGATGGCATTCTTCGTTTTCCCACATGGAAAGAATGACGGAAGGTGTAGTTCCTGTTAAGGATTCAAACTTATGGATGACTTCCCAGAAAAACGATTGCAAGCTTTCACATATCGAATCGTATACTGAGTTCATTTTCTATCTGTACGATTTTCACCACTCAATTATCATTTGTTCAAAATTATTATCAATTATTATGAAAATTATTATCAGCAATTTTTCCCAAAATAAAATAAATTCTATCAAAAGAAATTGGAATTGAAAGGTAGGAAAGGATAAAAATCAATCAATTTATATCGGTTCATTGTGATGAAGCCGAAAAATGTACGATTTCCTCCTTCTTCCTTCCTCATTCCTCCTCATTTTGCTGCTCCCATTCGCGGAACAATCTTCTTCGTGAATAATAAACGAATGCGTGCTTGATGGGGCAGAAGGCTGCAATCCAACTTCCAGTGGGTGTTATCCTTGCCACGTCATGTGCGCTTGCGTTTTATTTGGTGGATATCGGCATTGACACAATTGAAATTGGTTCCATCAGCAAATACTTCCAAGCAATTTCGTCCTTAATAGCATGTGTTAGATAAGTATGTGATAATTTTGTTGGCGTTGGGGGAAAACTCGACGAGGAAAAGGTCAAAAAATAAGGATAACGATTTTTTTAGGGTTTTAGGTCGCATTTGAAATCCAGTAGTTGTTGGACGTAAATGTCGAAATATTTTTAGACTTAGAAGAAATATTTTTTTTTTGCATAATGAGCAAATATATAATACCAGGTAGATTTTTTCGAGTTAACGACAAAAACAATAATTTTGTCTATTGATGAAAATTTGAAATTTGCAGATTTTTATGCAGTTTAAAAATAGTTATTATTATATTATCCTTATAGAAAGAATAATTTGAAATCTTTTGATATAAATTATTGAACAATAAAACGATGTTTTTTTCTTACAAAAAATTGTTATTGTTACATGCTTTAGATTTGTTACATGTAATTCATATAATTCAGATTTGGTAAATATGATTGAAGAAGCATAAGTTTCATTTCAATAACGATTAAATTGTATTTCAGATTAGTCAAACAAAAGTCAGAAGAGTTCAATTTCAAATCAGATTAGTGCCAATTATTGTTAAATAATAATTCAGTTTTTTTATAGATAAATTCTATGTAATTATCGTTCAGTTTATAAATACTATTTAAATCCACTTATTCAATGGAATCTGTATTAATTGTAATGCTTTCTCAATTTCAAATGAGAATATCTGAATTAATTTTTATTAATCGAATTACATTTATTGCATTCTGAACTAAAAGTGACTTTTTCTGGATTAGAATTCACAGATTTGAAATTCACTTAATACTTTCCAATTACATTAAAAAATCTGAATTACATTTCTTCTTTTCTGAATTTTAAAAAAGCTTTTTGAATTACAACTGAAAAAAAATGTATTTGAAAGACTGTATCTATTGTTGATAATTTTTAATGTTTGGGCCTAATAGTTTTTCTAGAATTAATAGGTTATTCTACTAAAATATAGCAAAATTGTAAACTAGATGAATTTTCTTGTTTAGTGAAATATAAATTCAAATGAAGATAAATCCAAAATTAAAATGTTAGCAACTTTATAATCAAATTTTTATTTTCAGATAATATTTGTACTTTCTTGTAAAAGACATTTGCAAATTTGAATCCTTCCACATTTTATTCAAATTTTCTAAAATACAAAATTATTAATTCGAAACCATATTTTCATATAGTAGCAATTTTCTCTAAATGTTTTTTTTATCTGAAGAATTGGCTGAATCCTAGATGACGTTTCTGTAATTTTCTTTCGTCCATTTTTCTATATTTTACAATAGAAAACGTTTACTTCAACTCATAATTCAAATTTTAATATTTTGATATAAAACTACCCCTTATACTTTCCCCATTCATTCGAATTTTGAATTTCCTAGCGTCTGCATTGACTCACCATTTCTTTTATAGAAAGTCAACAAAAGTAAAAGTGTCAGGTGCATTTTTGGTCTACGCTTACAAAAGTATACACAAAACAACCAACAAGAAATGTCCAAACGAAAAAAAAAAAAGAAACGAAATTGTATAAAACCCCAAAAAGTACCTGTTTGAAGGGTTTTTTATACGTCGGCCCATCCATATTACTATCAGGGGCTGCATCAGTTGAGGGTAAAAATTTGTACCTTTGGATCAAGGTTACTATATACTCTATTCCAATTTCATCTGACTACTTAAGTAACTTCTCCAAAAAAGTTAAATTTTTGCTCAATTTTCAAATACGTCTCTATTTTATATTTCTATCTTACTTTGCAAATTCTTTAACAAAGAAAACAGAAAACATACCTCAATCCTCAAACCCAAAAACCCACGAAATTTTTATACAAATAACATTGGATTTGCGTCTACCCAAAAAATTTCGGAATTTTGAGACCTTAGGGGGTGGTTTTGACACAATATACAAACACAAGTGGAGTCACAGTTGAATGAAGCCATGAATGCGTACCGATCCAACGGGGGTTCGGTTCTTCGTCCATCATGGGCAAAGGGGCACGAGGGGATTTCGTCTGGCCCGTCTGCAGTTTCTTTCGCTGGTCTGATGGTTGGAATTCGGCGGTCGTTTTCACATGTTTACCCCCTTTATCTTTGCCAGACAGGCAAAGGGCATGCGGGGGTATTTCGGGCCGAGATTTTCTCAGACCAAGGTCGCGACCATCGGTCTGCAACATCACCCAAAAAAATCCCCATAAAAAACAAGCTAAAGATAAAAAGGGTTGGTAGCAAGAAAAAGGCCAGCGAACGCCAACTTGCAAGAAATTTTGGGGTTCTTCATTTTCCTGCCAATTAGTTTTTCCATCTTCAGTGGGTTTGCTGGATAACGCCCTACTTTTAAGGAACTCATTAAGCGCTCCGAATTATTTTCAGTAAATTGATTAGGTCTTCAAAGATGTGCAGCTTTTCAGTTAATTAATCAATATTTTTACTTAAAAACTACTTAGTTTAATTTTCTTTTTTGAAATTACAAATCTATGGTCATGGACAATTAATTTTTAGGAAAATTTGACAATCAGAATAAAAATTATGGAGAAATTATTTATTGATGATGTAATTGTAGCAATTAATTATTGTGGATAATTATGAAAAACATCATCGAAATGAATGAACGTTGCAAACGTCACGTGAAAATAGAACGCGAATGAAAATCAATAAATGGACAACACGATAAAGAACTATTCGTAATTTCTTTCTTCGTGTGCTGCTGTCCAGCAGACAGCAATTTATATTCATATATGACATGAATAGAGTTTGCAACAACAACAATATTTGTACTCAATTTCAATCAAATTTGTTGTCTATTTCCATCGAAAATCTCTAAATATAATTCCTCACTCTTTTTCATTACAACCTATCAATAAAAATTTAAATTCGATTCTTCAATGTCACATGAACAACAAAATTCGTGGAAATTGGTTGATGCAAAATGTCTTCAAATTATTTTGTGAAAATGTATACAATGTTGGGACAATATACTATCTTGTATATATCTGGAGCAATTTTCCTTAATTAATACAGTTTTCTTTCTTGCTTTCCTGTCCCTCTTGCCGTATTGTAAAAGGACGATTAGATCGGATGCGAATGGATATTAAATGGCAAGAAGAAAAACTAGAGACGCGCGTATAATGAGGCGAAGAAAAACATGCGGCTGAAGGACGAAGGATGGAGTGAAATAATTTCACGTTTCGCCATAACTAATTGAATATCGATTAAGTATGACAATTTAGTAAATACGTTTGAGTACTAGTTATAGGTACGCACAGACAGTGGAAAGTTATTGTTTCTTTTTTTCGCTTCTTATTAGTGCCAATCCATTAAAATGTGAATTGGATGGAAGGACGTCATAATCAATATAATTTATTACGTCAACGGGAATGAAGTATTCCAGTATTCAAGACTATGGAAGAATGATATCAAGTTAGTTATAGAGAAATTCAATTTTGATACGTAAAGTTTTTGTAATCATTGTTTAACAGTCGTTTAAAAGTAGTTGAAATTTGAAATCTCCTCATTAAATTTTTAAAACTGCAAATTTTGAACAATTCAGACAATCTTTAGTATTTATATCATATTTAATAAATGCTAATAATTTTTGCTAATTTGCATAACTAATTAAAATACTAGTAAGTAAGTAGCATATAACAGAAAATGACTTTGAAACTTGTTCAAATGTTCACAATGTTCAAATTGTAAAATTTGAAAAAAAAAGTCAGTTTAATTAATTTTGGCCAATTTTATTGCCAATTCAGCAATATTTTGCAAATATATATTGAGGGTTAAGAACTAAACGCTGTAATTAAATTTGTATGTCCATTATTTAAAAATATATAGATTTAGGTATTACTTTTCAAAATTAAAAATCTAAAAAACATAAAAATGTGATTTAAATAAATTTCTACCTTTGCAAATTTGGATTACTCTATGAAACATGGTTTCTTTGGAATGAGTATATGAAGTACAACTCTTTCAATATTCATATTTAAAAACTAAACAAGATCTGTGATGTGATTTTGAAAAATGGTTCTTTGAAGAAGGATTAGAAACCAAATATTTGTTTATAGACATGAAAACATGAAGTGTATTAAACATAATAATAAAATCTATTAATTATTTACAGATCAATAACGTGTATTTCAATTTTATAAAATCTACATTGATTTTTTAATCATAAGATTTTGTTTTTTTATTGCCAAAATCTCAATCCCAATCTCAACAAGAAATTCAAGGATTCAAGGATTCAAAGATATACAGGGTGTCCATCTCGAACTGTTGCCAGAAGAAATATCTCCTTCCACATATAGAGGGTGGAGACATCCACCTGAAATTCAATGAAATTCCCTGAAGTTACCTAAAATTTCCTGAAACTCCCTGAAATTGCCTGAAATTTCCTGAAATTTCCTGAAATTCCCTGAAATTTCCTGAAAATTCCTGAAATTCCCTGAAATTTCCTGAAATTTCATGAATTTCCATGAAATTCTCTGAAACTCCCTGAAATTCGCTGAAACTCCCTGAAATTTCCTAAAACACCCTGAAGTTTCCTGAAGTTCTCTGAAAATTACCTGTAATTCCCTGAAACTTCTTGAAATTCCCTAAAATTCCCTGAACTATCATGAATTTCCCTGAAGTTTCCTGAAATTTCATGAATTTTCCTGAAATTCCCTGAAGTTTCCTGAAATTTCCTAAAATTTCCTTAAATTCCCTGAAACTCCCAGAAATTTAATGAAACTCCCTGAAATTCCCTGAAACTCCTTGAACTTCCCTGAAATTACCTGAAATTTCATGAATTTCCCTGAAATATCCTGAAATTCCCTGAAATTATCCGAAATTCCCTGAAACTCCTTGAAATTCCCTGAAATTTCGAGAAAAATTGGCTGAAATTCCCGCAAAATCTGGAAAATTGTTAAAAATTGAAAAAGTAACTATAAATGGATTCTTTAAACTGAGTCCTTTGCCCAGTGGCATATGGCGCACTGGGCACATCCGGGGTTGGTCGATCCTCGAAGTCAAACAACACCCAATGCGGTTGGAAGTTGGATGGGTGACCGATTCCGGGATGGTCGACATTTCGGGTCTGGCCGTTGCAGGACTTCCACATCTCGGGCCACCTCCCTGTAATTGTCGCAGGACAGGTGAAACCACGAGGGAAGTTTCTGTGATCCCCAGATATCGTATGACGGCCATCTTGGGTCCTTCATCCACC
>JARJDZ010003238.1:0-17657 GCA_030264555.1 Aleochara sp. GC000083
ACCGAATTTTTTAACTTGTGTAAATACTTTTTAACTATTAAAAAAATAGAATGTTTAATCCATTTCTGATTCAAATTGAAATAACCATAAAAATTGAACAAATAATGCAAATAAAAAAATTATTCTACTATTTGTCAATGCAATATTTATTTTTGCTCTGGTCAATTTTAAATTGCAAAATTTAATTTAAAAAATAACTTTAAACGTCAAAGGAAACTTGAAATATGATAATTTTCTGATTAGTTTTTGTGATATCTTCACATCAAATTTCATTTCGTCATTCACTTTGCATTTCTTGAAAACTTGAACTCTCATTATTTTTAATTTTTGACTAGCTTAAACTTTAAAGCATCGAAAAAAGTACCTGATTATTAATTTAAATAATGAAATGGACAAATATTGTCATATTAAAAAAATAAGTCTATTTATTTGCGAATCTACTATTTAAATTGTTTCTTTGCGAATTTCAAATTACTAAATTTAGGTTGAATAATAATGTCATTACTTTAAACGTCAATGTCATTTTGAAATATCTTAATTTTCAACCTAATTTTTGGTATTTCCTATAAGAAATGTTTTATTCTTTGACTTTTTCTCATTAGAATCATAACTAGATTTGTAATTTTTGCAAACTTTTTTAATTTGGAACTATATAGAATCTAAACTATTAAAAATATAAAAATCGATTCCCGACCTTTAACATATCAAATATTTTAAACTATTAAATATATTTAGCAAATTTCTTAAACTAACTGAAATAACGAAAATAACTAGTTAAAAATACAAAATTTTCCAAATAACTGAAACTATTTATCAATGCAATATTGAAATTCTTTTCTCTTGGCCAATTTTAAATATCAAAATCTAAATATCACCGGTTCAAACGTCAATGTCAACTAAACGTGTCAAAATTCTTAAACCAACATATTCCCCAACTACTTTTACTTTTTCCTCCAAGAAAATATCATCAGAACCGTAAATATTTTCCAGAAAACACCTCATTCACAGAATTTTCTTTCAAGAAGTCATCTTCTAATAATAATAAGTAAATCAAGATTTGTGGTACATACCGTTGCATGAGAAGTGTCGTCAGATGATGCTTGAAGTTCTCCAATTGGTCGCGCGGAAACGTCTCGCTCTTCTCGATGAACCGGACTAGGAACATAACGGCAGCTAGCACTTCCTCCTTCATCCTGGCAGCCGTCCTGCGCACTCTGATTGCAATCCAACGTGACTGATGGTGGCGTTTTTTACTACTGTCGTCGTCGTCGTTATTGCTATTAATGTTGTTGTTGTTGTTGTTGAAGGGATGGACGCGTGTCAAATCAAACAACTAACCGAGACGACGATCAGCATCCACACACAATCCACTCCTCCTCCTTCAGCCAGCGATTTCGGAGATGGTCGATGATGGTATGGTAAGCGCACACACAGCGAAGAATTTTTGAACAACGTCGATTCAACTGCAACGAAAGAGAAGACCTGCGTCAGCAATCACGATTTGCACGAATTTGCCAGAAATGGGGGGTCGCACGTCTCTGACAGACTTACAATGTTTTATGCCGAAAAAGAACAGGTAACAAACAAAACGTGTGTGTTTATTTACATCCGGTTGACAGTTTGTGTCAGAATTTTCATATGGGGCACTTATTTTCAGGTGATGTGTCGTCGGTGATGGTTCAATGATAAATCCAATTTGGATGAAATTTCTATTACACGCGATATATTACACTGATTATTCCAGGGGTGGATTTGTCGCGTGGTGTTAAAATGGATGAAGACGACGAGCAAGAGAAACGAACAGGATCGTCTCCTTGTGAATGTTGAGTTGTCCGATGAACGGACGTGTTCACTCGTTGGTGTTTCGATGCATACTGACTCGTGATCGGCTCAGACGACGACGAACTTAATCGCTTTATACGAGATTACTCGCTTATCGTTTGCACTTTTTTGTCGTTGGCTGCAGTTGCGATATCGGCAGTTTTATAAATGCGTTTACGTAAACAATGTTTGGGATTTTTCAGGACTACATACATCGTTTTGAAATACTTACTGATTATATTTATCTAGCTAATATTATTGCCTATAAAGATCAAATAGTTTTATTCAATTTTTTTTCATTTCCGTTACGTTGTGCAAAATAGTATAATGTTTTTATTCATAAACTGATAAATATGCAAGTTTATAGCTATCAAAAGTGATTGAGGAATCAATTAAAATTATTGTGCAAGTTTATAACTATCAAAAATGGATGAAGAAACGATCAAAATTACTAAAAGATTTTAGAAAAAAAGAAAAATAAGATTGTGGTTTCAATGTAGAAAACAACAATGAAAGATCTTGTCTTCATATTTTTTCTTGTGTTTAGTTTACTAGAATTGGTGAAATTTGTTTTTATTATCATGATCATTCCTATGTCAAAAATACTAAGTCCTGATTATTAGTAAATATATAATCATTAATTATTATTTGCACGATTTTTGCATTTTTCCACTAAACAGCTTGTTAGTCAAATTCTGATGTCATTATTTCAAATTTGTTTTTGATTATTACTAACTATTTTGCCAGTACACTGCATTAATCGAAACTTCAATAAAAAAAACAGAAAGTGCAAAATATTGTTGATGTTTATTGATGAATATCATTCAATGAATCGTCTTGGGTTTGTTTCTCATTTAATTAGTGCTTTAATTGATATGTTTGAAATATCCCTTAAAGAATTTTAACACAGAATATGAATTGGTTTTTAAAATATCAAAAATCCGTGTGGGAAATTATCGAAGAATAATGTAAAACAAGTCAATTAATAACACATGATAAAATAAATATGAAATCTAATGAAGACATTCACAAAAACTTGGAAATAATATCAAAAACTTGGTTAATTATATGAAAAACTTGGAAATAATATTTACAACTTGAAAATAATACTAAAAACTTGGAAATAATATCATAAATTCATGATAGAAAGATTTATCTATTATCTGCACTAAATTTCATTCGACATATTCATTACACAAGAAAACAATGTTACTGATGGCAAAATTTTGAATTTATTGTTAATGCAAAAAGTTGGAACATAATTCCAGTTCAAATTTATTCATTATTTTAAAATTTGTTACTATAAGAAACTGGAAGCTATTGATTTTAAATAATGAATGATAAATTCAATAAAATAATTTTTATCGAACTGACAAGGGCGATAATTAAAGAGAGAGTTTGTTAATTTTTAACAAATCTTGAAAAAGATTTAATTTGCAATGAATGAATTTTTGACTCTGATTTAAAGAACTATAAAATTGAAATTATCCTTCAAAATGCGACGTTTTTATTTTTCATGGTAATGCAATTAAATTAAATCAAGGTAGTTTTCATTTGCTTTTTTTGAGTTAACCTTACAATGAATGCAATAAACGCTTCCTTTTGACCCTGTATATTTTCTTCGTTAATAATAATAAAAGGTAATTTACAATCACATATATTTACGATTTGTGAAATAATGATATTTTTGAATAGTCTAATATTGCAATTATTAGAATTTTAAAATTCTTGATTTTTTTCAATCTTCATGATTTATGAAGTATTAAGTTTAAAAATATCACGTTTTTAATTTATTTGTGAAATAAATTCAAAAATTCAATTTAAATTATCATTTTAAAATTAAAATCTTAAGTATTAACAAAAAAGAAGAATTAATTAGAAAATATATATTTAATTTTCTACATTTTTAAACTAAATCCAACCCTGCCTAGAAACGTACTTTTTGAAATTTTAAAGACATCTATAAATGATTATGATAACCAACGAAGAAAATAACAAAGAACGATTATTTTTTTGTAAATTTTTCGAAAAAAATGTCTACAACAAAATAATTTTGTGTATATTTGAGAAATTGCACAAAAATTGCAAAATTTTGACATTGCAATCATGAGAACTATGAATGAACAGAAGCATTCATTATCGAAATCAAGCATATAAAGCAAATTTCAACAAAATTTTTGCATTTGTTTGCATATTCCTATATCGCAAATTTCGATAGAAACATGCTGACACTCAAATAACCAATGCATCATCAACGAAAGCAATCGAGAGATCATCTCACATAGCTATTAATTCCAATTCTGCTCTGTCGCGAACAGGAAATGGGGTTATGCATATTATTATTACACGATGTTACTTACCGCTCGGTTCTCTTTATTTATAGTATGCAACCGCAAACGAGTTCATAAGTTACATGCACACTGTGCAAATTCACGCACCATTTTTTGTGTCTTTAACGCGAAAACCAAACCAAAGGAAGGACGGCGTTTTTTTGTGAGCTGTACGAAGCGTGCGGTACGTTTTAACGAAGCAAAAAGCATGGCTTATCAGCATCGAAAGGAAATGACATTCTGCGCGACTTTATTATGTCCACATCGCCAGATTTACAATATAATGTGCGCAGTAATTTATTGCTTTTTAAGCCCGGCCGAGTGATTATGCGCGAGAAAATAGCATTGCGGGGCAATGTGTTCGACCCAAGCGAAATATGTTGTCCCATATTTGTCGATTAAATATACGTTTAAAATTAAAATGTTTACTCGTTCAAGTATAAAATTCCACTTTTTTTCATGTGTATTTATATAGAGTATATCTCAGCAAATTTTTATACTACGTCAAGTCAACTTCCAGACACCTAAACAGTCTGTCATTTTTTTGGATAAAAAATACAAATTAACAATAAATTTATAATCAGAAACTTTGTTCAATAAAATTTAACATCTTTCTTTTATGACAAATAAAATTGAGTGCAATTTATAATCAGGAAAAATTTGTTTATAATTTTCTAATTTTATAATTTGTCTCTTAATTGATTTGTTTGACAAATTTATTAAAAATTTTTGATACTATAAAATCAAATTTATATTTTGTACTGCAGTGTTTCTCATATTAGAAACAAAAATAATAATATGACAAACGAAGACTTTTGGTGCAAAAATAAAAAAAAAAATTACACATAATAAACAAACCAAATACATTTTACTTTAAATAATAGATTTTCTTATATTTGGATAGATTGAATTTCAAACAGAATGACCAAAAAATATTTCCAAAAAAAAGTAAATTCTCTAGAAAATAATAAAGGAATTCTCAAACATTTGGAAACTTTTGGAAATAATTATTTATTTTACTATTTTATAAAAATTGCTTTTTGTATTATTTACCAAAAATTTTAGTGAGATATACTGTACAAAATATAATATACTCGACGACGATGGATGTTTGCATTTTGGACATTTGAAGTTTGTTTGTACGATTTATAAATAAATTGTATCATTCACATCGAGTGCGACTGTCTCAAATATGTGAAGTGGTCCAATTATAAAAATTATTTGTGTAAGCTATATGAGGCGATAAAATCATACGATGGCGTAAAGTGCGCACGAATTTGATGTTGTTGAGATAAATCCTTCCTCTGCATTGTTTCGACAGGAAATGGACTTTTATCGAGGCGGAAAAGTTGAATTCTTTTGTTCAAAGAGTTTTTCTTTGTGTTTTTTTTCCTGGTTGGGTATCAGAGCATGATTTAGTACCAAATTCAAATTGTGGATTATTTCATGGAGTATGAGAGATTCCGGTTGTTGTGGACAACATTCACAGTTCAATTTTATAAACAAATGATTATTTTTGTTGATTGGTATTGTTATGTATAGTTTTGCAAATAATGATTAGTTTTAATTACTTTTTCAATGTGAAAAACTATACAAAAGGTTGACAAATTATGATAAATGTTTAAATATCAAAAGTTCTGCTTATGATAGTTTTTCTCCTTTTTTTCGTTTTTCTGAGTTGTTTTATAAAGTACAGGAAATTTCGGTTTTTATGGATAATATACGTTTTATCGACAAAATAATGACTTCTGTTAATTAGTTCTATTAGATATAGTTTTACCAATAACGAGTAGTTCCTGAATTTGTAAAGCAGTAAGAATAGGCCGGTTCTAGACCAAGATTGACGCATCACCAGTAGACCTTGAGCTAGAAGCGGCTTATTTCTTCTACTGTGAAAGTGGGTACACATGGTTAATATATCATGGTAAATTTTCAAATATCAAGTATCAACGTTTATAAACATGTAAAATGTCGCATTTTCATCACTATAAACTATTTGATATTTGAATATTTATAGGTAATTTCATAGATAGAAAAATCTAACCATTTATTTGAATCATCTAGTTTAATGTTACCAACAAAATAAATATTTCTGATGATTGGTATTATTATAGATTCATTTGTGAGAATATATAAACTATACGAGAACTTATAAATTTCTGAATATTGAACATTAATTCTAATAATTAGCTAATTAACTAATTGAACCAAATATAATTTCCTCAAAAATTTCACAACAAAACACAAATCAGAGAAATCCCATGTAATACAACAAAGACCAAAAACCAAAACATCAAATCTTTCTACTTCCTACTTGAATTAATTAATCTAATTCGACGTAATCTACATCTAATCTCGAGATATATACTGCATTATATAAACGCCAAACATAAAAATGTTGCGCAATTCGTCCGCTGGGAGGAGTTGCCGCAAAAAGCAATCAAGACCGGTCGACTGAATGCAATCGGCAATCATTAAACGAATCAGACAAACTTTGAGCCATCGAATAGAACGAGCACGAAATGAGTAGGCAGAAGGTTGGTGGTTCGACAAAGCTGACTCACAATCGTAGCGCACGAAAAGAAATCCATGCAATAATCGTGTTTGCTGTTGAAACAATTGATTTATTACTTTAAAAACGTATGGGATTTACGTTACGGCCCTCGATTATTTCCTCAAACCGTGAGGAATATTGGATAAGGTTGAATGTTTGTGCTGCTATGAGTTGTGACTGCAATAACAATAAAGACTGTCTTTATGGACGTTGAAATACCTTCGATCATTGCGTATGTAATTGCTAGAAAAAAAAACAACAAATCGATTGCTGATTCAATAGATAATCGATTCCTGTGAGGTAGGCAATTATATTATTTGAACTTATGTGCTTGGTATTGTCAGTTATGATTGGTTTTTATAATATTTTTTTTATCTTACTGGAGCGTATAATGTTGCATTTCCTATGCGTGCTTTTAGTGACAAAAATTGAATATTTTTCACTTGTCAAATCAGTGACGTACATTTTTCTACAAGTGGAAAAAATGAATACCTTTTTTTTCTACAAGTGAGAAAAATGAATGACATCTTACAAAATAAAGTGCCATTTTTGCTAAGGTATCAAGATTTTAAGGTTTGCNATGTGCCAGCTCAAACGAAATTCTGACGATTTAATTTTGACATTTGAAATGACATATCAAAAATTGTGGAAGTAATTTTGGATTTTGTTGCTTCTTGGAACATTGTATCAACTTTTCTCTAGTAAAATAAAATGTCGTATATTGCACGTGTGCAAAATGTCACCACTCATTTATAATTTTGCATTTCTCACACTTATAATATAATCTACTATTTCAAATATTTCTAAACTTTTTTGTATTTGTAAAAATTAGTCTTTCTTTATTAACTGAAATAGCAAAAAAAATGTGATAACATAACGCCCTTTTTATCACACGTGTGCGAAATGTCTTTATAAACTCCTGAAATGTTTGTAATTTTGTATTTCATGTACTATTTTTCACTTGTGACTTACAAGTTACTTCAAAAATTATGGTAATATATTGGTGGTTTTTTTATAACATTGTACCAACTCTTAGATCATGAAATAAAATAATTATATTTTTATATAATTTATATATAATAATAATATATATATATATATATATATTATTTATATATGCATATATAAAATGTATATATAAAATAATTTTGCAAAAATTTACTAATTAATAACAATTTTTCCATTTACTTTATGCATAATAAAAAATGATATAAAAACCATTTTACAGCAGTTTTAATATATATTTGAATACAAAAAAAATTTGAAGGGTAAACATCTTAATTTGCCATGTTTATAAAGAAGATATAAACGCAAAAAATTGTTTTCAACGACAACATCTCTTCTTGTTCGTAATTTTTCTATTACACAAACCAATACAACTCCAATATACGCAGCTATAAATAAAAATCAAGTACCAAGACCGCTGCGAAAATTGACGTTTGAACGAATGGTACGATGAATTAAGCGTGATCTACGACGTAATTTACGTCGCACATTCATAATGCTCGCTGAAAATTACACCATGTCAACCAACTCTACCACGAAACACAGGACTCGATTGCCTTATAACAAGCAAATACAAACGCACTATTGTTGCTGGTTGTAGTAAGTTGTTGGAGCATGTGGTTGCGAAAAATTGCTCGTACGAGAGAGCCACCAACCAACAACAAGTGAAACATTAATGCGTATCCTGACGTCGACTAACCTTGAACTTATTTACACTACTTTATTCATCGCGAGTCTACTGCTGTCGTTCGAGGGCGATGCGAATCCAATCATTCCAATTCAATGTGCTCGTGTATAATAAATATATTGAGCCACTCAGTACGAATTCGAGAGTCGATGAGTATAAAATCGATTCGATGTTCGTTTCCAGATCCATTAATCCTTGTAAATTTGCAATTTCCTATTATGTGGTGCAATTTCCAAGTTAAGTATATAGAGTGTATCTCATCAAATTTTAAGATTACGTTGGAAAATCGATGTTATGTATAATATTACCAAGTTGCCAAATTTAAATGATATATTCAGTATGAAACATCAATGTTTTTTTTTCAATTTCTATTATTCGCCTTTTTTTCTCATATATTTTGTACAAATTTTTAATAGTTAAAATACAATTTCTTAAACTTAAGACTTGATGTTAAAACAGCTTTTTTGAACATTAATTCATTACATAAATTTAATTAATTTTTTAGGGACCAAAAAAGTTCCATTTAACTTTTTTATTCAAGTTGTTTTTAAGCTCATTATTCAAAATAATCAACTAATTATTTTATTGGAAAATTTTGTATTTCTTTATTAATATTTGTCGATTTCTAAGAAATCTTAATCATTTAATAAAAATTTATTGAATTTTTAACTATATAATATCTATTTAATATACTTTCCAATGTAAAATATCATATTTGCCGTCTTAAAATAACTAAATCTACTTAATTCAATTCAATATGCATTGTTAATCGTGTAATTTTTCTCAAATGTAATATTAAAAGCAAATTTTCGGAAATTATATATACAATCTGATTTTATTAAAAATTCTAAGAATTGTAAAACTTTTTCAAAAGTATAATTTACTAAAAAATAACTTTTGCATTTAATTGCAACTTTGAACTAAAAAACCATCTTGGTAATTTAAAAAATAAAAAAATTACTGGAATACGTAATCAAAAATAAATTTGGGAAAATTTCCACACCATTAAACAATTATTATGTGAAAAGCAGTTTGCCAAATTACATCCAATTGAATAAACAACATAAATTTGCATATAGATAAAACCAATCACCAAGAGGAATTCAAACTGGTAATCAATAACTAGATTTATCGATTGAAACTATTCAAAAGAAATTAAATGATACTCATTTCAATCATTTCATGTATAAATTCAATATTAATTTATAGAATTATGCGACCTGGATAAATTTTCTATCAGAGTTCACTTCGTAATTGCAGACATTTTCTTTGCCACGTCTAATTGTTTGTATATCTATATCAACTAATATAGCCGATAAACGTATCTGTTGTTAAACTATAGATAACTTAATAATGCATATCTTTGATAAACGACCTTTTCCAATGTTTACAACAGTCCATCCCATGAAACTTTAAAGCTTTCATCATAAATTCAATTCCTACTTGCATTTATAAGAAAAAAATCGAATTGTAAGTTGAAAATAAATCTGCAAATTGGATGTATTTTTCAAATTTGATTGAATATCATATCAAACTAACAAAGCAAATCTTGAATTGCCAAATCAACATTTAAACAGTCAAAAATCACTATGAATAACAAATTCCTTAAAATCAGATATAGAAAATTTACTATTTAGCAATTTACTAAATTACCATCTCTTTAAAAAGTTTTACTGTATATGAAAACGTAATATTGTTAACGCATACTTTATGACGTAGTATAAAAATTTGTTGAGATAAACTATAGTTTTTAAAACAAAAACGTAGTACGTATACGTGTACAGATTGTTAATTGTCGTCACAGAGATAATAACAACAATAAAAAGAGACAAGCGAAAGTTGCCATATGTTTGTAATGGCGGTAAAAACGTTTCTATGTTCGCTATTCGTTCACGATGTCATTTTTATCATTAGAATTACTCGTTGATTAGTGACTCACTTGTACGGTTTTTGTATTCAATCTTGGTTGTCACTCACTATTATTCTGCATTTCTACTCATTTATTCGTATTAAGATAATGAATAACAGTTTAAACATCATGGAAAACAACTGTGTTAAAAGAATTAGATGGAAAGTATTCAAGGATTTTTTTCTTGGAGTAAAAATATCTACTATTATTTATTCAAGAATTGAACTAAATAATTGCATGATAGATGGTAACCATAGCCACCAAAATATTCGTAAAAGAAAAGAATTTGCATTGTTTCTTAAATTAGTTTAGCAATTGAACATTTTTATGAGGATCATTTATACCAAATTTTATTTTAAAAGCAAATCTTCAAAAATGCAATTATATTTTTAACGATAATAAAATCAGAATAATACAATTAAAGAAATTTACTTACAAATGATGCTTTTAATAATTGTTAATTGTCCACTCAACAAGACATAAATAGGTCACTTGAAGTTCCAAAAAACTCCTGCTGATTAATTGTTTAAATACCAAACATTTCGAAAGAAAAAACTCTAAAGAAATCTAAAATATTGGTTTTTTGTTAATTGACTTTTTGTATCCTTTTAATTATTTCCAATCGCTAATTTCAGCGAGCAAATAGAAATTTTATTTCATTTTTTAATTGCATATTATTTTTCTAAATGTAATTCCCCAATTTCTAAAAAATATTACTGTTTACAAACTGTAATTTGTTAGCTAATTATCCACCTATTTAAAAACACAGATAATCAACGAACAATTTCATATTTTCCTTTCTTGTCGTAAAGAACACATTCAGCACAAAAATGACATATTTTCACGAATCATATTATCGCAAGTATAATGCGCGAAAACAACCATAGAAAAAGAAATCCAGTGAGAATTAGTCGGATACGCAACGAGAATAAATATATGTACGTGGAAACAAATGCAGTGCAAATTGCGTACGCAGAAATGAAACTCAATATTTTCTGCACACGGGCATTTCTCCACTCCAGATTCGCTAATGGCAGTAATATGCAGCTGCACCAGATCAAAACCTCGTATTTAGTTTTGGTTTAGTAACGACGAGTCAACTTGGAGGGACTATGCTATGTTTTAGCTGTCAGTCAGCAAATTGAAAGAGTAGAGAGATTGCAAACGAACGTACATGGTAAAATGGTAACCGAAGATATTTCAAGAGTTGAAGAGTTTGCAAACGCATTATTCGTAAAGTAAAACTAATGGACAAAATAAAAAATAAATAAGCAAAGTAGAAAAATGTGGATACAAAAAGTATCAATTAAATTTCTGAAATAAAATATAATTCAGATTTGTTATGAAATTATGTTTCAAATGAAATTTAAATCCGTGAATTGTGATCCTGAAAATGTCACTTTTAATTCAAAATGTTATAAATGAAATTTCGATTCATAAAATGTAATTCAGAAATTGTCATTTGAAATTCAGAAAGATTAGATGTAATTCAGATTTCATTGAAGTTGATTTAAATAATATCTATAAACTGAATCATAATTATTGTTGCATTAATAAAGTCAATATTCTGATGTTATATACAATAATTTACCTATCAAAAATGAGTTATTATTTAACAAAAAGTGTCACTAATCTGATTTGCATTTGAACTCTTCTGAATTTCATTTGATGTATTCGCAATTACATTTGATAATCTGAAATACATTTAATCATTTCTGATATTAAACTTATGCTTTATCAATTATATTTACCAAATGAATTACAATTGTTGCAAACTGAATTACATATAAAATCTGAATTACATTTGCAACTCGCTTAATTACAATTTATCAATCTAAATTGCATTTTAAACTTTTGAATTACCATTCAATTTCAGTGAATACACAAATTTTTGAATTTCTCTGTATAATTCACAAATTTCTAATCTCTATAATCACTCAAAGTTTGAATTATCCTCAAGTGTAACTAATAATTAGTCGAATCATTTCTATAATTTCTTTGATCACAAGAATCGACATCTTGTGATACCAACCGATCATCAACTGGTACTCAAACTGTCTGTGAGATCACTTCTTCGTCGGGGCACGAAGAAAAGAGCTCGAAGCGTAGTTCTACTTCGACTTCAATCTCGAGAGTTCTTTCTAGAATTGTATTCAACGTGCACAATTTCTAGTTCTTTTCTTCTCTGGGGGGCCGACCTGGCCCCAACCATCATCATCATCATCATCAGCACACAGGCCGAGATGCGATGCGAGGATGCTGATGGACGAACGCAAGAATCGAGGCATCAGATGATGGAAGTCACAGTTAGTATAATGATGCTGAACTGGATCGGATCGAACGAAGCCGAGGCTCGCAATTTACCTCTCACGTTTCGCGTCCGCAATGTGCATGTGATGAAAAGTATGTTTGCAGCCATCACGTTTCTTCGAGAGTTCATTCAATTCGGTCCAATCGCGTCCAGTTCGTGTATAATCATTATGTTGGATTATGTTTTTTTTGTTGACTTGCTTCTACATTTGAAAAAAGGGTTTTTGGTTCATTTAAAATGATGCATTTTTCATTTTTTATGTTACCAGTGTCTCAAATTGGGTTTTGGTACTTTATTTCACAAGTGAGAAAAATACCTTGAAATTCACTTGCGAGTCAAATTAATGATATCGTGATATAATATTGGTTACTATGGCAATAAGTCACTAAAATATTGATGATTTACTATATACACTATGCCACATTAAAAATTTTTGACATAATTCTGCAAATTGATAATATCTTCTGCTATTATATATTATTATTATTATTTTGTATATATTATATATCATTTCGATTGAATTGGAATTTTGGAATTTAATATTGAATCTAAATCCAACTCTGAATTGTAATTCACAAAAGTGGAAACTTAACAATGGATCACAAAAGAAAATATGGCTGAATGTACGCAGTACTCAACGAAGGAAATTGAATGATTTCCTATTTTCTCCTCGTTTCAGAGATTTGTAGACTTCAAAAGACTTCATTCTTGATTTATGTATTGTATATCACGAGAATATGAATTAATAATGGCTGTGGTCTATTTTATTGCATATAATTTGCTCGCTACATTTATTTTCACATTGTTTTCACAATTGAACTGCAATTCAATTGCATTGTTACTGCATTCAACGCAAAGATATGGTTTATTGGAAAATGATTCTCTTAGAAATTTAATATCAATGCAATTCATTCGTAAAATATACAGTGAAACCTCATAATGAAAATATTTCCTTCTAGAAGCTTTTTTACTCGTTCGGTGAAACACTCGTTATTTTTTTTTTCGTTTAAATAGTACAAAATACAATCATGCTAGTAATTAACTTTTTCCATTCAGCTGAATTGGAACAAGTTATAAATTTTCTTGAATTTATTTTACTCGTTAATTGAGTTTTCATTGTATTAATAATTTCAATTTATTCAAAATGACCTAATTGAAATATATATATATATATAAGTAAATTTAAACAATTCTTTCTTATTTTACATGTATTTAATGTAAATCATTACTTAACCTCATTTAACGAGTGTGTCCTTCTAAAATTTTACTCGTAAGGTGAAGCACTCGTTGGAAAAAGCAACTTTTACCATCAAAATTATTATTTATTCAAAGTTTAATTTTTGTCGTCTTGATTTCATGTCATTTATCCTTTGTAAAATCATATTTCTAAAATTTATTTTGCTCGTTAAGTACTCGTTAAGTGAATTTCCACCGTCAAACTAACATTTTAATACAACTAGCTGTACGAAACACAACAAAAAATCGCATGAAAAAAATTCTGCCAACGAAAAACAATGACTATGTGATTAACAATCTACGGCGTAGTTTTCGTAGGCATATTTGGTGAACAACAACACGACTTTTATTGTTTAAAATGGAACGTCAAGTGAGACCAACCGACGACGAGAACGAATCGTTTATATTTCGATTCGTGGACTTCAGATAAAAGTTGTTTTCGTGTTTTTAAAGTATGTTGTTCAATATTTTGCCGGCAACGCATCTTAATTTACAATGTGTTCTGTATAAAAATATAATTAAGCCAGAAATGAAATCGCATCACAACGTGTTTTGTTATCATCATCCTCTTAATGCGTAAATTCATTGTATTTATGATACATTTTTGAAGAAAAATATATTGTCATCAATAAAGACGTTGAAATGATAAATAACTTATGGTACCGTTAATAAATGATGAAAATTATTAAAAATTTAAATTTATAGTTTTTACGCCGCATTTTTTTGGTAGGTAGGTAAATATGGAATGTTGTGACGTAAAGATATGCAAATTGTTGAAAAATTAATGTATAGATAAGGAAACATTTCGAAATTGTTGCAAATATTACAAAAAAATAAGAATTTCTGATAATCCAGGTTATAAAAATGGAAGCAAAATTTGTGATTCCAAAAACATTCTTTTGTTAAAATTCATTCTACTCATGGATTATTTTGTTTATATTTAGGTTTTTGTTGCATAAAGAGGATAAGTACGGATCTGTACATCTGAAAAGCGTACGTGATGTAAACAACGTTTCTTTTATGGAATTTACACCCAGAACATTTACGTTTTTTGGCGTTGAAACGAACTACTGTATGATGAGACGGATATAAAATGACAGACCCACTGCTTGTTTATTTACATTTTCTAGTGAGATTCTTTTTTTATACATCCGTGAGACCACCGGACGGGACAAAACTGACATATTTACGGAAATAATACGGTTGTTTGGCATCATGTTCAAGATCAAATACAATTCGAAAAAGTAAAAAGAAAAATCAACAACAACAAAAAATCTAATTATTTTTTTCACACGTGTGATAAATGATGATTATGTCATAGTGGAAAACAAATAGCAAACGTTTCAGGAAACAATAAAATTCAATATTGAAGAATTATCAAAAAACTCTTAAATTTTTACGAATTGTTATCTACTTTAGTTGCAAGTGAAATAAAAGGTATTTATCTCACATGTACAATAAAGTACATTACTTATTTTCCAATACACTTTTTTGATAAAAATTCAGAAAGTATAAAAGTATAAAATGCAATTCAGATGAATAATTTGTAATTAATCGTGCAGCAAATGTAATTCACTGACAATTCGCAGATAGAAATTTTCAACTAAACAATAAATTCAAATAAAATAATTAATTTAAGTGTTTCAGGACACATTTAATCAATCCTTTATTAAATTACCTAATAAACGTAATTATTTAACAGTACATCCTGAACATATCAATTTGTTAATCAACTTTAATCTACCAAAGAAATCTCCTCTTTGATCTTCATATTTAGCCCATGGTAAAATACAATGTTGACAAGATCTATGGGAAGTTATACGAGTTGAAGTGAATTGTTTGTAATTTAATTGTTTATAACACCCAGTAGTTTGGGTGCGCACATAAATAACGGCCACAAATTAGGCACCCGCATCTCAACAAACTTAATTTAGATTAAAACTCACTGACTAGCTGCATGTAGTGCGCATGCATGCATACAAAGCCCTTTGTGCGCTTTGTTTCTTCGTTCCCAATAATAAAGAGCAGCTGAACGATGATGGCGTTCATTGCGGCTCATTGTTTATTGAGATCATTATTTATTATCCTCGTGGTGCCTGCTCTTTCGGAAGCTGGTTCATTACATCAATGGTAAAAGCATTGGATTCAATTTTATGGTTGTGAAGTAAGTAATCATTCACTCATAAACAATCAAAAATTTAACATCTTTGTACAGAAAAGCAAAAAATGTGGATGCAAAATTACTAGTAATTCAAAACGCAACTATTAAATTTCAGAAAAGATATAATTTTTAATTGAAATTGAGAAGGTATCAAATGAATTTCAAATCTTGAATTGTAATCCTGAAAAAGTCACAATAATTTACCTATCAAAAATGAATTATTATTTAACGAAAAGTGGCACTAATCTGATTTGTATTTGAACTCTTCTGAATTTCATTTGATGTATTTTCAATTACATTTGAATAATCCGAAATATATTTAATCGTTTCTGATATTAAATTTATGCTTTCTCAATTATTTACCAAATTTGAATTACAATTGTTGTAAACTGAATTACATATTACAAATCTAAATTACATCTGATGAAAAAATATTAATCCGTTATCAACAAATTTATTTTGAATATAGTATGTTGATAACAAAAGAAATACACAAAAATATTTTTATTGCAAAACTAAGAAATAGATAGTTAAAGTACTTTTTTGTAATTTCATATTAAAAAAAAAAAAACATTTTTCGCAATATTTCCTGATATTGTGATATTTTGTTGCAAAAACGACAAAACGTGCCGAATTTTTTTCCATATCAATTTAAAGAATCTTATATAAATGTAAATTATCAGAAACTTGCAACATTTCAATTACAACGTTTATACTTATTTAGCAACACACATTTCAACAATGGCAGCAGTTGAACGATTGTTGCGATTATGATAGCGAAACAACATTATTAATTGTTAAAGGAAATTGTAAGCAAGCAACAACTCGGGTGCGCAATAAGACAATCTTCTTGGCAGCAGGCTGGCAATTACGCCGATAAAATAATAATAATAATGTTTGTGTAATATTTCATTATCCTTCCTCGATTTTCACAATTTAATTATGTTTAATCAATACGTCCCTCTTAATGCGTTTTCCTTGATAACGGATAATTGCGTTTTCTTGTAATTACAAATACGATGACTTTCCTTGATACGAGAGAGATATACGAGCACCTTGAGACGAACAGTTAGCTCGCTATGGAGAGCGAAGAAGGTCAATGAATATTTAACTCGAACAAGCGCTAATTAAATGACAATAAATTGAATCAATATTATTTTTATCTGCTTTATATCAGTGTTTCTATAGTAACTAATATTGCAAATTATTTACATGCAAAATAAATGACTAAAGTTCTGAGAGATGTTAATGTCTTTTATCTTACTGGGGCGTATAATGTTGCATTTCCTATGCGTGTTTTTAGTGACAAAAATTGAATATTTTTCACTTGTCAAATCAGTGACGTACATTTTTCTACAAGTGGAAAAAATGAATACCTTTTTTTTTCTACAAGTGGGAGAAATGAATGACATCTCACAAAATAAAGTGCTATTGTTACTAAGGTATCAAGATTTTAGGACTTGGCAAACATAATCATAATGTGCCAGCTCAAACGAAATTCTGACGATTTCATTGTGACATTTGTGGTAGGGCCGCGTTGCGTCGGTTCTCTCGGCGTCAATACACGTGCCCGTGCTGGGCTGGTTCGTCTCAGCACTCAAGAAAGTGAATTAAGTCGACAAGTCGCAATTGTCGTTTGTAC
>JARJDZ010003239.1:0-41900 GCA_030264555.1 Aleochara sp. GC000083
TCAAGGCAGACGACGCGATGCACCCACGACCATCGCACGGACGTAACTGACTTAAGTCAAGTTCGGACGCGTCGTGTCTACGTGAGTGAGTCGCTCGACCCGTCCGACCTGCACGCTGCGCTGCGAATGCCGGCCCGCGACGTCCTGCTGCCGCTCGCAAAGTGCGCACTCGTTGGAGGCGGCAGAATCGTCCGTGGAGGCGGCAGGATGCCCCGCACGCCGCGAATTATTCGCGATTATGCGCATTGTTGAAGGCCAACGACGACGACGCGTTCGGAGGCGGCAAATCGCGTGCGACTTCTTAGCAATCGCATTTTTTCAACAAGTCGCTAGGCATTTTNCGTCCGTGGAGGCGGCAGGATGCCCCGCACGTCGCGAATTATTCGCGATTATGCGCATTGTTGAAGGCCAACGACGACGACGCGTTCGGAGGCGGCAAATCGCGTGCGACTTCTTAGCATTCGCATTTTTTCAACAACAAGTCGCTAGGCATTTTTGTATCGACGCTTCTTTGCGAATTTGCCACCCACATTTGCGTGGGTGGATTACACAATTATTTCTACACTCTAAATTGTAAGAAATAAAATTACAAAGCCATATATCACATTTAAGCACTTAAATTTAATGCCAATAACATTATTGCACGCTTATCAGTCACCTTAGAGCATCACTGCTTAGTTTTGTTATTGTTTTCAAAGTTTTTTGCACTTAAAATTTGAATTTGCGGTGTTCATTATATGCAACCAGTTATACTACTACTTAAACTTTAAGCGCATTTTATAAATTCCTAGTCTTAAATTTTCAATTTCTAAGTAATTACTCATAGTACAATTTTGTTTTCTTAGATATAAGGTGGTAATAAAGGTACTTAAACTATATTTGTATCTAAGATTAAATTTATTGATAGTTTTTCATTTAAGAAACCTCTAGGAATTTTTGCGGTATTTAATTACATTTGTGGACTTCACCATATGCAACCAGTTATACACAGTTTAAAACTTTTCCAAACAAATCTCAACTAATTTACAAGTTTTTAATTATAAAATGTATATGGTAAATTGCGAGTGTAATGTTGTAGAACATATCGAAGTTGTATTTTATTTATTTTGTAATTAAATGCATCAAACAAGGTTCCAAAAGAAAAGATTGATTCCATAAAAAAGTAATATCATAGAAGAGATGATTAATCAGTAATTTTCTTCAGTATTAATTTGTTTATCGTTTGTGTTGCAGTTGTTGCGAAAAATGACAACTTTACATACATAATTATTATATATTTAAAGAGCACACAGCATTTTGCCATCCCATTTTGTTTTCGGTGCTTCATGTGGCCTTCATATTCGCTCATCAAAAATTTGCAATTTTAATTCGATCGGCGTCGTCCGAAAAAAGGATTATTACAATAATGCGCGTTGACGACGTGGAGCGCCGATTTGACAATAAAGGTTGCAGTCACAGCTCAAAATTGATTAATATAGATTACATCATATTTTTGTGTGTCACATTTTCTTGCTCTTTTCCCTTCGATCTCTCCCATCTTTCCTGTTATCTACATATATTCGAATTAATGCATTGCCGCCAAAATTTCCAGTATAACTTAGACATTGTGATAAAAGTCATAAAATTGTTCGTATCGATGCGATCTCCGTGGAGACGCAATCGGTTGCTTCCATATTTCACATTTTTCATAATCGTACTCACATACAATCTGCTATTTCGAAATAGGCACAAGTTTCTAACTGTTATCACAGGATATTAAACATTTAAATAATATTGTGTATACATGTACTCTATAGTAGTGTAAGGAGAATAAAAATTAGTATCAGCGTACAGTACAAATCGTTAAATAGTGTGAGTCGCGAACTAGAGTACAGTTGATACGTTTTACAATAAAAAGTACGAATTTAACTAGAAAACAATAAATAATAAATATAAATATAGTTTCTTTTTTTCTCCAAGTTTCTCGGTTACGAATATGATGCATACAAACTAATTTATCTATACTCGTATAACAGCATAATAGCAAACGCTTTGTACTACGCAGTTTTTATAATTTGATACATTTTGTTTCAGTATTACGAACGTGGTTTATCAATCGAATTAAATTTGTGTGCTGTAAAAATACTCTAGAAAAGTGAACTCAAACTATTATAATAGAACTAGAAAATTACTACAAAAAAGCTTATGACTAATGCTTTTGTCTCAATAAATTTAAATGATAAGAATGATTCATCTGAATGAAATTATTAAACCAAACTTTTATAATATGTGTGTTTTTGTGGATGAACTCGTTGTTTACAAAAGGTGCGCCAATTCGAAATCTAAATTCACAAATTTAGTATACAAGAATTTCATCGTCGTAAATCAATCACTATCCTGGGTAAACATCGAGATTATGAGCAATTGTCGAAATAGTGATTGATTTACACAAAGCAAAATTCGGACAATTTAACAACAATTTACAACCTTGGCCTGCATGGTTTAACTTTTCGTTTGTCTTGGTTTATAATGCACTTATAATCTATGAAACGTAAGCTAAAGAAGATGATACCAAACTGATTAATGATTTTGTCGCTTTTCTCCTTTCATATTTTCATTCGTTTATTTACGCTAAGATCGTATCCCATATAACGTTTTATCTTCGCATTCGCATTACATTCTTGCGGGGCTGGGATACCAAACGACTGGCTTCTCAATTTCTGCGGACCGTCACGGCCGATCCGCATCGAAATGAAGTGCGCATCGCACTTGTCGCATGAGTTGCTGATTTTCCATCTTAATCATCATAATAGTAATCATTTATAATTGATTAATATTTAACTATCATATCTCAATATTTTATAAGATTGGAAATATATCACAGTCGTAAAACAGAATACTCTTAGCGTTCATATACAGCTGTAACTGCAACGCACTTTGTTTCGCCACTTCCTCTCGCGTTCGCAAGCAATTTGCGCGCGTACAAATCTCGGCAAATTTTCAAATTCGTACATTTCGCTCGCCTCCTATTCGCACCGCAACAACAATTTGCAGCGCTCATAGGCAATTGCAATGAAAGTCAGATCGACATTCAACCACTTTCATTCGCTCCTTTTCGAATCGCTTCCATTGGGTTCGTTCCCCAGTTCATCAAAGAGGACGCGTTTGTTTTGTAAGCTCTGATTTCATTGTTCATGCGTTTTGTGTTACGTCAAATTCGGGATAGCAAAATATCGTCACTTATATCGATTACATTAGTTTTATGGTAGTATAAACGAAAATGTCCATGTATAGTTTTAGATTTCTTGCGCTCTCTTCGTATCGTGATACGATATGCGTTTGTTTTCGTCTCTGTGGTGTTTTGAAGATGTTGGCATTGTTGTATCATTGTATCTCATTCAGTGAAGAAGAAACAAACTAATAGAAAAGAACCCAAAAACTATGTACGCTAATGTTAACTATGATAATAGATACAAACAGTTATAATTCTCAATCTGTATGTATGTTTATGTATAGTAGGGTTGCTTAAAATAACTTGCTACTAAATTTAGCGGCCCTAACAGCCAACTACAATTATATACTCCATGAAAATGTCCAACTATTTTAATGTAATTATTTTTTATCGTTTAGGATGATTATATTCGCAGATATTCTCCTACGTCGAGGCCGTAGGAGATGGGCGAGCGATGTCGCGTCTCCGTGTTTATGTCCGTTTTTGTGAATCAAATCTCAAGTTCTAACATACAACCATCAATGCTACCATTCTCCGATTCGTTTGTTGGGCTTTTTTGGGTTTTGATTTCATTTCAATTGGTATTGACTGATAATACACACACATGCGATGTGTTTACAAGGATTACATGCTATAATAATATTACAAGTATGTCACCGTGTCACAAGCGAAAACTCAGGAAAAGAATCGAAACTCGTTGACAAACATATCACATGTAATTTTTGCAAAGAGGAGGGGCGTCGTGAATCGTTTTATTGCGCGCGCTTGTATAGTTCGCATCCGGCTGCGTTTCCTGGAGAGCTCCGTCTCGCTTTAGATCTGCTGAAAAAGGGGGTAAGAAGTGTGTGGTGTGGTCGTCTTACTTGATTGCTGTTTTTGTTGATGTTGTCGGTGGTGGTGGTTGTTGGTGGGTCGAAGGGTTGTTGTTGTTAAATGTTAAGACGGCGCTTAAGTGGAAATTATCCTAAGATTCCCACCACTGATCGCGGCCACCAGCACCGCTATTGCTGTAGTTTCCGCCATAGCCGCCTCTATCGCTTCCGTAATAACCACCTACAACGATACGCAAAATTATTAGAAACACGTTCAACTGCACCGAAGCGAAATGACAAAGAAATGAGACTGTAAAAGGCTGGATTTGTTGTTATATTAAAGCATCGGAATTATTTCTATGTGCTTTCAGGAGTTTCAGGAAGTTGTTGTTAGCGAAATGTAGTATAGTTGCGCTTACCGCCACCATAACCGTTGTTTCCACCGTAGCCACCGCTTCCACCGCTGCGTTGACGGGAGCCACCGCCTGAGCCACCTCCTCCAGGTTGCTGACGGAAATCGCGACCTCCAAAGCCGCCCCCTCCGAAGCGTCCCTTGCCGCTGCGGCGACCGGAGCCTCCACTACGTCCATCGGCTGCAACACCCTCCAACCATGAGGGAATGTCCTGTTTGGCTTCGATCAACAAATCCAACATTGCGGACGCCAAGTTGCGGTTGCGATCATTAAAGAACGAAGTCGCCAATCCTAAAAACAAACAGAAAATTAGTTGATTGGCTACAAATTGTGAATTAGAAACTAACTAGATACATACCTAGATTACCCATACGGCCGGTACGACCGATACGATGGACGTACTCCTCCACGTCCGAAGGCAAATCGAAATTGATGACGTGCTTCACGTGGGGGATGTCCAAACCACGAGCTGCCACGGCCGTAGCAACCAAGATTGGGGTCTGGCCAGATCTGAATTTGAAAAATAAGTTAGCATTGTACTTGCAAATGATAATTTCAATTTGAATCATAATTGTAATTACCTAAATTGTCTGAGAGCGTCTTCGCGCTCACGTTGCGTGCGATCGCCGTGAATGGAAGTAACGGGGTAGCCATCCATGTGGAGGAACTCCTCCAAGGAGTCAGCGCCCTTCTTCGTCTCGACGAAGACGAGCGTGAGACTCTCGGCCGACGGATGCGTGAGATCGGCGGCATTAAGCAGATCGAGGAGGAACGAGTGCTTATCGTGCTCCTCGACCCAGACGACCTTCTGCGTGATGTTCTCGGAGGTGCTGCCGACGCGGCCCACCGCCAAGAAGATGTAGTTGTCGAGGAAGTCGCGCGCGAGCACCTGAATCGGCGACGGGAATGTCGCTGAGAACATGAGCGTTTGTCGGTCTCCAGTGCGCGGCATCGAGTCCTTCTCGAGGATGCTGCGGATTTGCGGCTCGAAACCCATGTCCAACATGCGATCGGCCTCGTCGAGCACGAGGAAGCGGCAATGATCTAGTGCGATCTTTCCGCGCTCAATCATATCCAGCAGACGTCCTGGAGTTGCCACCAGAAGATGACATCCACGGTCCAGGTCCTTCATTTGGTCGACAATGTTCGAACCTCCATAGCTAAACAATGAAAAATGATTAGTGCACCAGGTCTCAAAATTTGAGAGGTGTATTGAAGAGGAAATACTTACACGACGCATGGACGCACACGGGAACGATAAGCGAACTTTTTGCTCTCGTCGTAGATCTGCGTGGCGAGCTCGCGAGTGGGTGCAAGCACCAATCCCATGGGGTACTGCTTGCGGCGCGTGGTGCGACTGTGCGCAACGTTGGGCGGGCCGTGCTCGTACATCTGGTTGAGGATGGGCACCAAGAAGGCGGCGGTTTTGCCGGAGCCGGTCTGCGCGCAGGCCATCAGATCACGCCTGGCCAAGATAATCGGGATCGCATACTTCTGAACTGGAGTCGGTGCATCATAACGAGTCAACGCAATGTTCTGCCTTATGATCTCTGTCAGCTGTACTTCCTCAAACTGCAAGTGCAAACAATGAGTTACACAATGATCTACATAATAAGTCAGCCATGGATACTTACAGATGTAATGTGACGCGGGACCTGATCACCAGTCGCCTCGACTGGGATATCTTCATACTTGCTAAAGTTGATGCCCGTATTGCCGGACCCAAAGAGCTCGAGCTCGAGGCGTTCGTCGCGCTGCTGGGGTATTGTCCAATCGACGTCGCTGCGCCTGCCGCCCTCGCGGCTCTCGTTCCAGCGGCTGTTCGCCGATCCACCGCGGCTATCGCTGCCGCCTCCCTCGCCCCAGCGATCATTGCGCTTCTCTGGCGGATCCTGCCAACGGTCGTTGCGTGGTGCAGCATCGCGCTCGCGCTCGGAGAAGCGGCTGCCGCCCCGGCTCCAGCTATCGCGCTCGCCGCTATCGCCGTTCTGGTAGTAGTCGCGGCGATTGCGAGTGTTGAAGCTGGAGAAGTCTCCCTGGCGGGAGTCGCGTCCGCCCTGGCCGCGACTATCGTTGCCGCGGCTGTACCCGCGGCTGCCGCCTCCGCGTGATTCGCCGCGCTCTCGGGAGTCGCGCGAGTCCGGCGTGGACGGGTACGCGGTCTTGTTTCGAAGATGGGGTGGGATGTACCTGCCGCCGCTGCTGCCGCCGCGGCCCTGCAAGTCCAGAACAGCAAACTGAAACAGAAACGCACATCATTAGACCTGCAGATCATCACCGACAAGTTGGCGGCCATTGTTCGAAACAAATGCTACCTAGGGCCGACATTTTGAGCGTCTATCACATGGATTATGCACGCACGCCAAATGGAAGCCATTAGGTGCCGTATTTCGTGTGGGCAATGCAAATGCTGGCGGTGATGGACGTGAAAATGCCGGATCGATATCGGAATCGGGCTCCATTAGCACACACGGCCAGCACCGGGCCCGCCGTCAACGCGGCCTCCATTGTTCCCCAAGCTTCCGGCTCGGCGAAAACGTGGAGCTGCGATGATGGCAGAGGCGCACCGCACACATTTACACACACACACGGCAGGCAAACGATGGCAAAAGCGTAGTTAGCTTGTGACATGAACGCCTGAAACGCCGAGATGATAGAAAACAAAAAGCGTGCACTAACCTGCTGTTCTAGACCTGATCCATTTTGATTGGGTGCATTACTCATATTACTACAAATCAGTACGTTTATTAGAAGTTCTTATTATTAAGGTCCCCTAATCTAAAAGTATCCAGAGTCTTTGGCAAAAGCACAAAAGGCGTCGATTTGCAACTCTCCAATCCGCACAACTGGTTACTGTGTACTGCGACTGCGCGCAATGTCTTCGTGGAATCACTCCGAGAATCGCAATGCGCAAGACCACGAATTTCCCTCACGCTGCCTAGTACACTCCTTTCAACACCAGGGGATTTTTGGTTCAACAATTTGAAAATACGAAAAATTTAGCTAGAAATTACAAAGATAAATGTCATTTATTTGTTTAGTATTCTTTGCCGTCAATGTCAGAAGCATTCACTGATGCAACAACAATTTCCACAACGCCAACAATTGACACGAAACAAGTGACGATTCATTTGTTTTAACCTAGAGGTCGACTTGCCGTAATATAGGCAACCCAACCAACTGTAAATGTGAACAATTAATTATTTTAAAACTTTCCATGAATTTCCTTTATCAACACTACAACAAAACGCTAGATATAAATATTTATAAAAGTATATAATGTAAATTTGCAACATGTACTTTAAACAGCTAATATTCACTAAGATTACACATTTAAAATCGGCATTATCGTTAATCCAAACAAAAACGATTTTGGATTAATGGTAATATCGAGAAAATTGGAAGAACATGAATTAATTTTTGATGCAAAAGTTAACGAATGTTCTTCGAGATTGAAATACAAATAATTTAATACTAAAATTACATTTCATCAACTTCCTCATCAAAGACTTGAGTTGCATCAATTTGGTTTTCTGTTTTGCTGACTTTGTTCAGGGAAAAGACGCTGAATAACTCCGCCAAATTAACTGAAGCGTAGCCAGATACCTTAAGATACTTCTCGACGGTTTCTTTAAGTAGATTGTATCCGGATTCAAGTTCCGGATCGAGATCACCTAGAATGAAACAAAAAATTAACATCTGATAAAGCATAGAAGCTAAAAACGTACGTTTACTCTGCTTGGTAAGATCGAACATCTTCTGAAAGTAAATCAACTGCGCATAAAGATCCTCCTCGGTGTACACCTTATACATAACGGCTTCCTTGCACCTGGTGCACACCGGATATTTGCCCGCAAATCGCTGTGGCAGCCTATACGTGTTGATCAAGCATGAAGGATCCTCGCAAGATAGCTCATTCTGGTAGTATTTCGTTTCGTAGGAGCGAATGGCCAAGATCAGCTTGTTTTTGATGTGATAAATATAGCTGACGGGGCGCACGTTGCACGCTCCATTACCGCATACCTCCAACGCGCTTTCAGCGTCGTCGACGCCAATCGTGTTGCAATAATTGCATGCGACGCAATTGAACGTGAGCGGCTTGCAATGGCGCGTCAGCGTGTCCGTTCGTTTAATATCAGCGAAGACGAACTGCTGCTGGCTGCCTGCCTCAGAAGGTTTGTTCACGACGCGCACATCAACGCCAAGGCAGCTGGCAATCTGGTATGCATCGATGCTTTCGATGGGTTCGCAGATTCGCGAAACAACGGGATAGATTTGCTGCGCCAAATAATAATCGCAGTCGATTTTGAGATCGCTATTCGTTTTCAACTCGTCGACGAGATAAGATCGTTGAGTTGCGCTATTGGAGGTTCCATCCTTGCAAATAATGTATGGGACTGTATCACCAGCCTTGTACTTTTTGCCTTTCTTAGCATTATGCCTTACTGCAACTGAAACATGAGGCAATGTATTCTTATCTGGGTACTGATTAGGATCCTTAGTAAGTTGCTTCGTTATAATTAGTAAGGTCATTGGGACGGTTCCATTTTCGAGATCTTCTTTGAGTTTTGTAAGATATTTCATGATGGTTTCAATGCGGTCGTCCGATGATTGATCACATAGAATTTGGTTCAAGATATATTTGCCAGCTTCAGCAGCCAATTGCGACCAATCCCTGCGCACAATATCAAGACCTTTGTGCTCTTGAACTTCAACAAGTTTGCCATTCTTTCCTTTGGACAGCGAAACAGCCGCGTATTTCTTCTTCTTCAACAAAAGCAGATATTTAAATACTCCATCAATATCTAACTCCACCTGCTTGTACAACTGATTAATCTCTTGCTTGATGCTTTTGCCAATTTTGAAGACCTGCTCGTAATCATCAATATTCGTATTGATCATTATAGAATCCGTATCGCCGTAGATAACGTCGTAGGAAAGTTTCTGAACAATATCTCGAGTATTCATTAGGATTTCACGACCTTTCTGAGTGACGATCGCTGCTAATTTCTTAGCGAAAAATCGCGAATTGCTGAATCCCAAGCAACCATACATTGAATTTGCTGTGAGCTTCAATGCCATTTGTCGAATGTTGTACTGTAATTGCATATCGACTGATAAATCCGGATTTTTCATGAGTTGCTTTACTTGACGACGACTTTCCACCAACTTTCGAATTTCAGTTGGCAAAATTCCAGGTGGAAGACTACGATCTGGAAGATCCAAATCCGTAATTTCCGCTTCAGCATCATTGATATCCGACATTGTAGTAAAACAAATATTATATTCCTGAATAATACTGGGATACAACGAGTTGAAATCCATGAGGAGAATCATCTTATCATAGAAGCCAACTTTAGGGTCCAAAACCAAACCTCCAGAATAAGTTGGCTTTTTTCTCTTGGGACCTGCTTCAATTTCTTTGTTTTTCCGCAACATCTTTTCCGGAACGATGTAATCCTTCTCGGTGAAAGCGTGCAATAACAAGAACTCATTACGTTCTGATCTTCCACCCAAAAGAGTACGAGACATCACATTTCCAGCGATATTCGTAATTTGCAACGCCAATGGAACCACGTTCAATTCGAACATCATCTTCAGCATGTACGCTGTGTCCTGCATCGTGATCGAGATAAAGCGGAAAAGTTCTCCAGCCGATTCGTACATCATTGGGATGTTTTCCGGTTCGATTTCGATGCGTTGTCCTTCAGGAATCTTCAGCACCGTTTGGCACAACGTATCCAAATCGTAGGAGCGACAACGAATCAATTCCTTGGCACTGGCTTTGATATCGCAAACCAAGCGACCACTGAAGATGAAGCGCTCATAGAGATTCTTCGCATTGGAGCGCTTCACGCGAGATAATCGACTATAATTGGTCGCACTCGTCGCTTGCAATCGATCTGCAAGTATAGATAATTGATATCCATTGAGATCGTGGCCCACGATGAGGTCTGGATCGAATTTCGTGAATTGTCCCATGAAATAATTCAGTAAAGCCTTTTCCGAGTCGATCTTCTGCACGCGCGTTGCTTTGTATTTGGTCAAAGCAACGTGCACATCGTTGGGGAAGTTCACTTGAGACAATTTCGTCATAACTACAAAAGACAAGTTGTTAATTCAAATTTATAACAGTCATTCTCAGAGTAGCTAAAAGTCAAAACTTACTACAAAAGTGTTCGTGAAATGGAGGATTTGGTGCCTTCTTATCCAGGTGATAACGATTGTTGACCAAGCATGATATCAACGCAATTTCATTGTTGTTATTTTTCGGATTCACTCCAGCTTTAATGTTGATTGCCATAACGACCAAAGGTGGTGCTGGAATGGGACGTGCAGATTCCAGCACACTCACATCATTTGAACGTGGGCAACGAATCTCAATACTTGTATGCGTATACGGATTTGTGGCTACTTCAAAATTGGACACGTTCAACCAACAGGGTCCTTTAATCTTCCGCTCGAGAAGGAAAATCTCCAGGAACGAGCTGTTCATTCCGAAAACCTTCGAAAACGTTTTGTATCTCTGCTCATGGAAATCGTACCGTCCATCAAAACGCACTTCCAAGTATTCGCTTTCCTCTGGTACAGACGAATCGAAAGCGTACTTTTTGACCACTTTCTTGGACTTGTACGACATCATATTGTACGGTTTAGCAACATCTTCATTGAATTCTTGATAGACGTCCATTATCGAGACAGGTTTGTCGGTTTCCTGGCCATGTTTATCCAGGAACTGCGCAATTACATAATGAGATAGAAAACTTTCATAGATTTACGTTCTAGAACTCACAAATGGACGTGGAAGAAGATACACTTTCCTCTGGACGTTCTTGATAACAACAGAGCAGCTGACAAATTTTTTCTGCTCTTCATTGAAGGTTTTTCCAAACAGTAGCACAACTCCAGGTTGATTTCGTTCATCCTCGTAGGCATCCCACCAATAAAATCGAAATACCTAGAAAACAAAATCATTAGCAACAACTTTTTAAAGTTTTGCATAATTTGCAGTGTTTGCAGGATCCAAACTTACACTTTTATCTCCTTCTGATAATTGGTGCACTTCTGCGATGTCTTCCACGTCCATCTCTGTACTTGAAGTAGCGCCTGTGAAAGTGAAACCTTCGAGAAGTTGCTTCTCGGTGATATCAGGAACATTGGAGGCATTTGCAGCAGCTTCAATTGAATCAATCGTATCGAAATCAAAGTCATCATCAAAGTCGACATCAGCAAAACTATCAGCTTCCACCTAAACAGACAAATAAGCTATAAATGTTTGGCAGTAATTGATATTATTATAGTACCTCAGTTTCATCCACCACTTTATTCTCAGGCTTTTTTGTTTCTGACAATGTAAACAGCAACTTTGGTTTTTTGGGTGCATCCACCACTTTGTTTTCCTTATTTTCATCCACATGATCATTTTGTTTATCATTGTCATTCTCAGTTTCCTCCATACTTTGTGTTACATCCATGGAAGCATCAGTTTCATGCAGCTCTGTTGCAACTTCAGTTTCCTGCTTTTCAGCAGCAATTTTCTGGGGCGTCAGTTTAGGTCGGGACGCTGCAAAACTCTTCATATAATTATTCACAGCCTTCTTCTCTGCAATTAATGAAAAGCGTTGTTTGGGTTTATTCTTTAGAACATTTTTTGTGTCCTTAGAACTACTGCAAGATGCTGAGGATGTCTGTGGTGAATCAATTTCACTGATTAGTTCAGAAAGAAGGGCATCATCTTCAAGCTTCTCCTCCTTCTTCTTTGCAGGCATATTGGAAATCATAAACTGCAAATTACCGCGCCCAGCGTTATCAGCAACTTGCTTCTTTTTCCTCTTGCTACCTCTGCCCTTTTTTGCACTTTCTGTGGCAATTGATTCAGAGTCCAAGTCATCATCAAAGATCTCTCTGCCATCTTCAATGTATCCAGAACCATCTTAAACATTACAAATTAGTAAAACTGAATTGATGTCAAATAAGATATTCACAAACCATCATCAACAATCCATTCGTCCTGTCTGTCTTGAACCCTTTTACTGTACTCTTTTTCATCAACAATATCATACACATTGTCAACATCCTCTGCCACATCATATTTGTTCTTAGAGCGTCTATCTTGCAAGTCCTTCAAGCGTTGGAAAGCGGCCAAACGGCCCCCTTTATCTTTCTTCTGCCTTTTGGCTCTTGGCTCTTCTCCTGGAATAACTTTAAAACATTTGATTCAATTTTCATTTGAATGTATGGCGTATATGTATTTTACCTGATTCACTTTCCATCTCCTCAACGTCTTGTTCACCTATTATTTATTAATTTCTATTAAAACATAAATTAAAGTTCACAATTTCATTAAAACACTTTAAACACAATCCAACTAAAAAGTGCGGGAAAAGAAACACTTAACCAACAATTTTACAAAATCAAATAATTGATGCCAGCGCCACCAATGGCTTGTGTATGAAAAACGAATACACCTTGTTGTTAAAGAGGGCAGCACAGAAGGTAAGAGAACGTACACAACAACATCCTTTCAGTCGCTCATTTTAATCACGGTAGGTTGTGTTCCAAGTTTTATGTTTTTATCGTTAAAAATCATGGCTATTTTACACCATCCGTCTAAATTTATAATTTTTTATAACGTTTTCGATCAAAATATATCATTAGTTTCGGATATTTGACCATTTTTGTGAAGTTAAATCCAGGAATATGTAGTGTCTTAACTGTTAGGTTATGAACTTCATAATCGGATCTTTACATGTGTTTCAAGTATAATTGTTATTAATGCCTTAATTTTGCAGTCATTCCAAGATGGGACGTGTAATTCGTGCACAGCGTAAAGGTGCGGGGTCTGTCTTCAAGGCCCACACCAAGAAGAGGAAGGGAGCCCCAAAACTGCGATCCCTTGACTTTGCTGAACGCCATGGATACATTAAGGGTGTCGTTAAAGACATCATCCACGACCCTGGCCGTGGTGCGCCCCTAGCTGTTGTACACTTCAGGGATACCTACAAATTTCAGACCAGGAAGGAATTGTTCATTGCCCCAGAAGGCATGTACACTGGCCAATCTCTGTACTGTGGAAAGAAGGCCAACTTGCAAATTGGTAAGTACCAGCTACAATATTGATGATTCTTTGATAGACTCTATGATGATTCTAGTTGTAACTTATATGTTATGAGGACTTCATTAACTAGAGGCTATTTCTGATGAATTAAATGCTAACATTTTTAGTGGTATTGCATTGGATATTTGGTTTGAGGCTAATGATTATGTTTTCTAGGAAATGTTTTGCCTGTGGGAACCATGCCTGAAGGTACCATTGTTTGCAACTTGGAGGAGAAGACCGGAGACCGTGGTCGGCTGGCCCGTGCTTCTGGCAACTATGCCACTGTTATCGCCCACAATCAAGACACAAAGAAGACGCGAGTCAAGCTGCCATCCGGCGCCAAGAAAGTTATTCCATCCAACAACAGAGCCATGGTTGGTTAGTATCCCTATTAATTTTTTGCTTGCTATTTTGTTGGTGATGATCAAAACTCTTACCTACATTATCTGAAAGGTTTTGAAGATGCAGAGGCTATTTCTGATTTGCTACTGATAGGAAATGGTGATATGTTATGGGGTAGAATGAAAGCTAATGATGATTGTTTTGCAGGAATCGTTGCTGGTGGTGGTCGTATCGACAAACCCATCCTGAAGGCCGGTCGTGCTTACCATAAGTACAAGGCTAAGCGCAACTGCTGGCCAAAGGTTCGTGGTGTTGCCATGAACCCCGTTGAGCATCCCCACGGTGGTGGTAACCATCAACATATTGGCAAGGCTTCCACAGTCAAGCGAGGCACGTCTGCTGGTCGCAAGGTTGGTCTCATCGCTGCCCGGCGAACTGGTCGTATTCGTGGTGGTAAGGTCACCAACAACAAGGACGATTAGGCATAATTTATATTGTCAGTTGACATTATATTTTGTACGAGATATTGAATCTTAGTGGTAACAAATTATTTCATATAAAATATAAGGTTGACTTACGTGTTTAAATTTTGTTTGAAACTCTTCCTCTACATCCCTTATTCCTTTGCACCCAAAATCTGTGTTGTAAGTTGTGCATGCCTGTTGGGAAAAAGTCAATTGAACCCTGACTGTAGTAAATAAATTAAGAATCTATTGTACATTTTATATGAAATTGCACATTAAATATTTGAGATGGGACTTGGTAACAAAAACCTTCATCAACTTATCTATTAAATCCTGATATTTTCTATCTAACTATTTTGTAAATGTAGTACTAATCAATTCAAAGTGGCTAATCGCATAGCTTGTAAAACTGTCAGGACCTAATGAAAGCGAATAAGCAAGCAGAAGATGTCTCCAGCTAAAACCTTATCTCTACATGGCTTGTGTAATGTAACACATTAAATGGTTAACACCATTTGTACTTCAAGTAAATTTCTACAGGACTGGCATCCATTGACTTGCCGTTGGCATTTCAATACTGCCGACTGAAGTAGAGCTTTTGATGGTTTTATGGCTTAGGTGACTAGCTACTTTGAATTGACTTTTTGTAAGGCTCCTTTCCGAGTCGCGGGTCATAAAAACCAAATTTCATCGGTAAACTATACATCCTTTAAATAGTATGACAACTTAAAAGTCACCCTGTATACGGGAGTAAAGTGACATTTTATTCCCTCAAAAATCAGTGGTACCAACGTTACAAAATTAACTAACCTTCTAAATGCATCTGATTTGCCGCCAAATCCAACGACTTCTTTAATTTTGGCGCATACGTTCGTTGTTAACGCTCATTTTATCTTTGTGCTGTCTCTGATCCATTTGTGTGATTCAATTGTTGTCTGTTTGCTAAGAAAATTGTTAAATAGTTTACAATGGCTACAAGAGATTACGAGAAAGATAGAGGTAAATTATTTTTCCTGATATTTTCTATCTAACTATTTTGTATTTTCCTAAATTTAGAATCTCTCAAGACATTCTTCATGGAGTTCTGCCAGCAAGATAAATTCGGCAAAAAGACCTTCAAGTATGCAACGCAGCTCACCAAAATTGCACATCGCGAACAAGTTGCGTTCACAATTGAATTAGATGATGTGCATGAATTCAATGAAGAGTTGGCTGCCTCCATAAAGGACAACACCAGGAGGTACACCAATATTGCTGCTGAGATTGTACAGGAGATTTTACCTTCTTTCAAGGAGCATGATGTTATTGCCAAAGATGCATTGGATGTTTACATTGAGCATCGACTAATGATGGAGGCCAAGAACAGACAGCCAAATGAAACTAGAGATCCTCACAATAAGTTTCCACCAGAACTTATGCGTAGATTGTAAGTAGAACAAATTGTTGATAATGGTGCAGTGTGAGTAGATATTGATTTTGTTTCCTTTTAGTGAAATTTATTTCAAAGAGAGTTCTCTTTCCAAGTCACTGCCAATTCGTGATGTGAAAGCTGAGAGCATTGGTAAGTTGGTAACAGTTAGAGGAATTGTTACAAGAACCACAGAGGTGAAACCAATGATGTGTGTTGCTACCTACACTTGTGACCAGTGTGGTGCTGAAACCTATCAGCCAGTAAATTCATTGAGTTTTATGCCCTTGACGACGTGCCCCAGTGATGCATGTCGTATTAACAAGTCTGGTGGCCGTTTGTACTTGCAAACACGTGGGTCGAAGTTTATTAAGTTCCAGGAAGTAAGAATTCAGGAACATGTAAGTAAAAATCTAGACATTCTTTTATAACATGTTTTATTAATCTTCAAATTTGACTACAGAGTGACCAAGTTCCTGTGGGCCATATCCCAAGATCTTTGACTATTTTCTGCCGAGGAGAAGTTACACGTCAGGCTCTTCCTGGAGATCACATTGCTGTTACTGGAATCTTCTTGCCTTTAATTCGTGGCGGTTTCAGACAGATTTCCGGAGGTTTGCTATCGGAAACTTATTTGGAAGCTCATGTAAGTGCTATAACATTCAATATGGATAGAAAATTTACATGTAATTTTTGTATAGCGTCTGATTTCGCTGAACAAAGCTGCCGAGGATGAGAACTCCTCGACATCGCTCACTCCTGAGGAGTTAAAAGCAATCACCGAAGAAGATTTCTACACCACAGCAGCAATGTCGTTGGCCCCAGAAATCTACGGCCACCTTGATGTTAAGAAAGCGCTTTTGTTGTTGCTCGTTGGAGGTGTTGATAAGAGACCGGACGGCATGAAAATTCGTGGTAACATTAACATTTGTCTGATGGGCGATCCTGGTGTTGCTAAATCGCAACTTTTGGGCTATATTGATCGTCTGGCTCCAAGAAGTATGTTATTATTATTTAGAATTTCATATAAGTAATTTTTATTATCTATTATCAGGTCAGTACACAACTGGTCGAGGTTCCTCGGGTGTCGGTTTAACTGCAGCAGTTATGAAAGACCCTATGACTGGAGAAATGATGTTGGAAGGTGGCGCATTAGTTCTTGCTGACCAAGGAGTTTGCTGCATTGATGAGTTTGATAAGATGGCAGATCATGATAGGACTGCAATTCATGAAGTCATGGAACAACAGACCATTAGTATTGCTAAGGTATAACTTTATTTTTGGAAGTTGCAGTTGAATATCTCTTATCACAGTTAAATTCAAGCACGTTTTGCTTTTATCATGTTGCACCTCTTATCGACATGAGCACGTTGCAATTTTCAACGTGAGCATGATTAATCAAAGAGGTAGAATAATTTGAGAATATTCCCTTCGGCATCTTACATTCTTTAAGACGCTGATCTATATTTTCTCAACATCTTAATGTTATTATAATACAATAAGACTGTTTTTAACATTTATTTCTAATTGTAGGCGGGTATAATGACATGTTTGAATGCACGTGTCTCAATTTTGGCTGCTGCTAACCCAGCCTATGGACGTTACAACCCAAAGCGCACCATCGAACAGAACATTCAACTCCCAGCAGCTTTACTCTCCCGTTTCGACCTACTTTGGTTGATCCAGGATAAGGCCGACCGCGATAACGACTTGCGTCTTGCAAAGCACATCACTTACGTGCACCAGCATTGCAAGCAGCCCCCTACGCAAATTCAGGCTCTCGATATGTCCGTCATGCGTAAGTACATTGCGCTCTGCAAGCTCAAGGAGCCCGTCATCCCCGAAGACCTGACGGACTACATCGTCAACGCATACGTGGAGCTGCGCAAGGAAGCGCGTAACGCTACCGACATGACCTTCACGTCGGCCAGGAACCTTCTGGGTATTCTTCGTTTGTCGACCGCCTTGGCGCGTTTGCGTCTCTCGAATCTTGTCGAGAAAAGCGACGTCAATGAGGCAATTCGCTTGATGGAGATGAGCAAGGATTCTCTCAATCATACGTTCGAAAACAAGGGCTACCGACCTCCCAACACAAACGACAAGATCTTCGCTCTTATTAGGGAGATGGCTGGCGATAATAAAACCGTTAACGTCCACGACGTTAAAGATAAATGCACGGGCAAGGGTTACACGCCTCAACAAATTGATGAATGCATTGAGGAGTACGAGGAACTTAACGTTTGGCAGATTAATCAAACCCGTACAAAAATTACTTTCATTTAAGCGTCTTCTTGCGCTTCATTTTCTAAAACCCAGTTTCACAAATCTATCATCACTTCACCTGCGCTAGTGCGTTTATTAATTTAAGACTACTAATTTAATGAGTGTTTACGAATAAAGAATTTTTATGCAAATGCAGGGAAACTTGGAGCAGGAAAAGCTAGAAAAGTATCAAATTGCGGTTGGATTTATCGATGGAATTATGCAAACACGGCAGCTGTGTTGGTTCTGATAAAAATACAATCAACCTGCTTGAAATCATTTCCCATATTTGTTATGTAACTCATACACATCCAATCAACGTAAAATTGCATTTTCAAGGTTTTTATTGAATTCAAAGCGCAGTATGCAACAATAATAGAAAAATTGAGACTGAATCATTGTAAATGTCATATATTGATTGACATAGTTCAAATCGTGCGTTTTAGTTGTACAATTTATCGCGCCAAGAATTGTTAAAACTTCTCGAATATACTCGAGCATTACAAAAAAATCACAGCGTGTCTGCTCTGGGCCAGTAGGTGAAATGCGCACTGTAAAGACTAGCACAAAACGCAAGCCAATTCGTAGTAGGGCGACCGAACGCCGGCTCTCATCATCAGTGCGTTCGCGATCGTTGCAGCCGCATGAGCTCTACGTGTAGGCGTTCGCGCGTGCAAATCTCGAAAAAGAACGTCCAAACAAATCGATTCTTCGCCTCTATGTACGCAAAGCATTATCTCATGCGCATCGAAGAGACCAGCTGTGTTATTAATCATTGTAGCTGAAGCCCGGCAAATTACATTTCGATGTTAGTTGATTACGTGCGTAATTTGTGCTTGCTGGCATTGTTGTGGCCAGCCGAGTATCACTAGGTTTTTTCAGCTTCCGGTAAGATGCCCAAAACCGATATTCATACAATAGTATAAACACTAGAGACAATAGATTTATATAATAGAAGACGCGCCATGTGAAACACGTGTTGGCCATTCTAAACGTTTACTTTTAAATAGCCGCGAATGAAACTGAGTTTGAGTAATAATATTCACGTAACATTCAGCGTTTAGACTTGACTTTGCAGCGAACGCATTTGCGTATTTTTATCGCCATTGGCATTTCAATTTCATAATTATTTCCTGTCCCAATCAATGTAGTATCATTGATGCAACGGCAACTAATTCATTAAGCCGCAACGTCATCGTGTTCAATTAGTTTATTGAAACACTATTCAATCGTTTGATCAATATGTTATTAACCCATCAATTGTCGTTTATTTCTATTATTTGCGTGCATTATTTACAATGCAATTGATTGATAGCCAGAGTAAATACGAATTAATTAAAAATTGTTTGGAGCGCTGAAAACAATTATAATTTCTTTATATGCTTTAAGCTAAGTTTTAACTTGCATTTGAATAACTAAGATTATATAATTACTCAATGAAACTAACTAATGTATTCTTTTTGCAAGGTTAATTATGTTTTAACAAGTTTCGAAGTTTTGTTAAGGTCAAAGAACTAGAAAAGCGCCTAACAACCGCAACTGTTCTTTTTGCAGCAGTTCAAAATGTCGTTACTGCTTGGCATTGTATTTAATCACTTGTTTAGAGTTCATAGCATTTGGTTGTGAACTTTTTTATTGGCTAACATGTGATTTGTTGCAATAATATAGTGCCAGTGTTGCATTGCGATATTTCATGACAATTGCGCTCACGTTATTAATTTTTATGGTCAGATTATATTTACAATTCTCGGGGGTAGCAGAGTTGTATAGTTGTAAAACAACTAGACGAAAAAATGAAAGTCACGAAAGTGTAATTCCGATTAGAAAAGCAAAATGTGTCAAATAAGAAAATACGATATTTACAGAAGGGAACATAATTGAACATTACAGGATATTGAAAAAATTAATACCAAACTATATGATAAATACTGTTTTTACTGATAACATACACTTGTAATTGGAATTTCCAAATTATTTATGCAAAGTATTATTGGCTATTTAAATTCATTCATGTTCAAGTGAATTTCAGTGTTATATTATCATATAATCTAGAGATAGACAATTGTCTATCAGTCCTAGAGGAATTTTACATATCGCCAATTAATTATTCACAACAAATTTATGCGATAATAATATTTAATATGTCTGATAAGATAAAATAACAGAAACATTAACAGTGTCAAATTATATATTAATTGTGCTTGTAAATAATTCTCACTGAAATTGTTTATAATTTGCTGCTCTTCAGCTACTTTAAAATTGTATACAGAACCGTTACCTAGAACTATTCTTAAAATCGAGTTTTATGGATAAATAACTGCAGACACTTTGTTCAATAAGCAGTAAGAGATTAAATTGTTTTCGCACTTTAGCAAATTTAACAAAGATTTTTAATTGGCCGCTACATAATAAGAAACTTACGAAAATCCCTTGATAGCGCCATCATATTTGGGTAAACAAGATAACGCACGAAGACGCAAAAGTTTCGGGCACTTTCTGAGAGGAATTACCCGAACATTCAATTATGTACAATGACCCATGTATATTAATGTTTGTTCCGCAAATGATGTAAAAGTTTCCATTTCGTAGACGACGTGAAGACAGCATATTAAATGCGAATCGATACATGTTTCAGATCGATTCGCACGAAGGACAAGTCACGAGACGCACGGGCCCCAACAGTAGTTGAAGCCGGCTGGTGCACCGCAAATTTTCGCCATCGTCGTGGCATCTTCGACGAGTGCAGGACGACCATCTCGTACATGACTCGCGGGGCAGCGCGCCAATTGCTGCAACGATGGACAGCGCGAATGCGAAAAAGGAGCAGCCGCGAAATCTGAGAGAGAATACGAATCCGTTATCGAATCTTACGTTCGGGTGAGTCAATCCAAGCAGCCTAATGTAAATATTTATCATTTTTCGAGTGCTCGTCGCACCGTATTTGTGATTGTCCGGAAAACAATTCGAATAAGGCGACCGAAGTAAACAGTTTCGTTGTCCTTTTACTATTTGATTAATATGCCATGCGAGTTAAATGATAAGGGAAAGGAAAGTGCACTCCTGCTGCCCGATAATTCTTGTTCCACTTCCAAATAGTGAGTTTGTTTGCAGAGCAATCGACAATAATAATGTTTCGACACTTGCCTATAAACAAATCTTCTGATAAGAAATATGCTGTATGCACTTGAATGTAATGATTCAATTTGCTTTTTAATGATTTTTGGGGGCGTCAATAATATTTGAATGGAAAATTAATTTATTGAATTTAAATAATTTTACTTTTCAAAAAATTAATTGGTTTATCAATTTTAGGTACACGATTCCAACTTTTTATAAAGGATTCCGGAATGAATTGGATGTGTCGGATCTACCCCAAACATTATCAACTCATCAATCAGCGCGATTGGGTGATAAGTTAGAAGCAGCATGGAACAAAGAAGTAGCAAAAGCGAAGCTGGCTGGACGTGATCCATCATTAAAGCGCGTCTTGTTTCGCGTCTTTTTCCCACCTTTCATCGCGTATGGACTCATTTTGGCCTTCGGAGAGCTTGCAATTAGGTAAGATCTCATAAACTTCAATGATAAATAATCTTCATTCCACACATTTACGTTTATTACATTTCCTGTAGATTTTTCTCGGTTTATTGCAATTTTCCTGGTACTCATTCAAGTTTAATTGCGTGACTTTGCACCTATAATTTAGAAAATCTATTGCAATCCATTACAAAACTTTTCTAAACATAATCTCAAATGACCGAGATAAAATTATCATTAACTCCAAAGATAGATAATATTTTATTCAATAGTTTCAAATTGCAACAATTTTTATCAGAAGCGCAATCGAGGATTTTGGGAATTTATTTTAGTAATTACAAATCAAATTTTTTAAATCAGCAATTACAATTCTTTAATAATCAGTTCGCAAATTATAATTGTTTGTTATCAAGTCATGTGCCCTATTAAAGCAATCGTTCTAATACGGAACTATTTTGTTGATTGAATGGCAACTATTTTTTTTTGCAAATAGCTCGTGAATTTTCGCGCGAACGCTTCGTTTCAACATTCCACTTCGACCAACACACAACATGCGATTGAATCCTTAAAAACCTATTGATTACTTATTAGATTAGCGCAACCAGTATGCCTTGGCAAAGTTGTGCGCTATTTCACGGCGCCCGAAGCACGCTTCGAGCAAAGCCTGAACATCTACGGCATTGGCAATTACTATCCGTACAATGATCTAGCACCGAAGCCGCCGCCCGCAAATCAATCTGAGTAAATACCACCCATCAGCCAAGTGTGTTTTTCTACATCTATCGAGTGCTTTCCGTAGCGATTTGTTTTCGATTTAGTTGGTTTCGGCCTAATTGACATAAAAGTTTTGCTAACCGTTGTAATTACGTATATTATGTTTGCAAATTGCATATAATTATGCAATTTTATGACTAATTTGATGATATATGCAAAACTAATTCTCATATTATTGTTTGTAGATTGGCGCAACCGTTGGCGCTCGGCCAATTGGTTTCATATTACACGTCGAATCCGAATGATATCTCTCGTGAGGAGGCGTACATCTATGCTGCTGGTGTCGTCTTATGTTCATTACTGAACATCTTCTTCGTGCATCCATACATGATGGCTTGCGTGCACCTGGGGATGAAAATGCGAGTCGGTTGCTGCTCGCTGATCTACAGGAAGGCCCTACGATTGAGTAAAACTGCCCTGGGCCAGACAACCATCGGCCAGGTGGTCAATTTGTTGTCGAATGATGTTAACCGATTTGATGTGGCTGTATTATTCGCTAATCAATTATGGATCGGCCCTCTCGAGACGATTGTCATCACATACTTGATGTATCTGCAAGTTGGAATTTCGTCCGTTATTGGCATTGCTAGCATGCTGGCAGTTATACCATTACAAAGTATGTCATTTAAGTATTCAAGTATGAAATATTAATTATTGTTTTTCTAGTTTACATGGGCAAACGAATGTCTATAGTTCGTTTGCGCACAGCCATCAGAACCGATGAACGCGTCAGATTGATGAACGAGATTATATCGGGCATTCAGGTGATTAAAATGTACACCTGGGAGAAACCGTTTACGTACTTGGTATCTTTAGCTAGAAGGTATGTTTTAATTTTGTAATTTATGGTTTAAATTTGAATTTGCGCGTCTTTATCGAAAATAGTCGATCTGCACGTTCGGCTAACATCGTAAATTTTTATGAAATCTCTATTGCGCATGACCGAACACGACCTAAGTTCCGCCATCTTGGATTTCAAAAGTTTGCCACCTCCATATATATTATCTTACTTTACTTTTGAAACTTTTAAACTTATGTTGCTCGTTATTTTCAGATATGAAATTCAATCAGTACGTGCCTCATCATACATTCGAGGCATTCTCATCTCGTTCATCATGTTCAGCACTCGAATCTCCGTTTTTCTCACCGTTGTGGCCTACGTCCTGTTTGGTAATCGCATCTCGGCCGAACAAGTCTTCGTCCTAACATCATTTTACGGCATCCTGCGGCAAAACATGACTGTTTTCTTCCCGCAAGGTATCGGCCAAGTAGCTGAAGCCTCCGTCTCAATACGACGCCTGAATAAATTCATGCTTTACGAAGAACAATCGCTTCCAAGCATCGACCAATTGGATTCAGTCAGCAGCGCTGATTCGAAACTTAACGGAAACTTGGATATCAACGCCAAAACTCACATCCAAACCGAAACAACTGAAAAGAAAGGCATTGTAGCTCATGAAATGACTGCGAAATGGATGGCTAATGCAAGCGACAACACTCTCTCGAACATCACTCTCAAAGTCCGCCCTGGAAAACTTCTTGCAATTATTGGTCCAGTAGGAAGCGGCAAAAGCAGCTTGCTCCATGCAATCCTCAAGGAATTGCCTCTCTCATCCGGAAGTATTGATGTCAACGGTGAGATCAGTTATGCATCACAAGAACCTTGGTTGTTTGCTGGTTCTGTGCGACAAAACATCTTGTTTGGTTTGCCTATGAATAAGCAGCGCTATCGACTTGTCGTGAAGCGTTGTGCGTTAGATAGAGACTTCGAATTGCTGCCTTATGGTGATAAAACCATTGTTGGTGAACGCGGCGTTTCGCTGAGTGGCGGTCAACGTGCACGAATTAATTTGGCGCGTGCTGTTTATAAGGAAGCAGATATTTACTTGCTCGATGATCCATTATCGGCTGTCGACACGCACGTGGGCAAACATTTGTTTGAAATGTGTATTACCGGTTATTTGAAGCAGAAAACCGTCGTGTTGGTCACGCACCAGCTTCAATATTTGAAGGAGGCAGATAAGATCATTATTATGCAAGGAGGTGCTGTTATGGCCCAAGGGTCCTACCATGAGCTGCAAGATTCGGGCTTGGATTTCGCTAAGATGCTGCAAGAAGAGGGGAAGAATGCGGAAGAACTCGAGGAACCAAAATCTGCAAGTGTTACAAGAAATGATTCGATTCAAAGTATTGCTTCTGAAACGCAGAAGGAACCGGAACAAATTCAGGAACAACAAACAATGGGCACAGTTGGAGGCTACGTGTATCGACAATATTTTAAAAATGGAGGTGGTTATTGCATGGTTTTCACTGTTTTCCTCCTGTTTATTTTGGCACAAATTGCTGGAAGTGCTGGAGATTACTTTATAACTTACTGGTAAGTTTTAATCAACATTTAGAAATTAATTACTGACGGTTAAATTTGAAAATTTTCAGGGTGAATTTGGAACAACTTCGCTATGATTCGAGTAATGGTACTTTGGAAAGTTTTGCAAGCGGATTTAATAACACAACGAGTACATTGAGCTGGGACAATCCTTACTACATAGATCTCTCAACAAATACTTGTATTTACATCTACACGGGAATTTCGATCGCAACAATCGTGGTTTCCCTGGTGCGCTCGTTCGCCTTCTTTGAGATGTGCATGAAGTCATCTGTAAATTTGCACGACTCGATGTTCAGGAGCATAACACGAGCGACAATGTTCTTCTTCAACACGAATCCCAGCGGACGAATTCTCAATCGCTTCTCGAAAGATATGGGCTCCATCGATGAACTTTTAACGTCCGCGCTCATCGATTGCTTGCAAATTGGATTGACTCTTATTGGAATCGTCATCGTCATTGTAATTGTAACACCAATCCTCGTCGTGCCAACACTTGTAGTTGCTATCATCTTTTATCTTGTACGCATCGTCTACGTGAACACCGGAAGGGCTGTAAAACGTCTTGAGGCAATTAGTAAGTAGTAATCTAATTATTAATTACATTAATTAATTAATCTAATTGAATTTTAGCGCGTAGTCCTGTCTTTTCGCATTTGAACGCGTCCTTGCAAGGATTGACTACAATTCGCGCATTCCAAGCTCAGAAAATTTTGGAAAAGGAGTTCGATTCGCATCAAGATTTGCACAGTTCCGCATGGTTTTTGTTCCTCTCAACTTCTCGTGCCTTTGGATTCTATTTGGATATCATTTGCGTTATTTACATCGCAATTGTAACTTTGAGTTTTCTTCTATTAGGAACAGGTATGTTTTTGGATTTTTTTTTTTTGATGCAAGTAATTAATAGAATTGAATTTTCAGAGAATTTTGGTGGTAACGTGGGTCTGGCTATCACTCAGGCAATTGCTCTAACTGGCATGTTCCAATGGGGCATGAGACAATCTACCGAATTGGAAAACCAGATGACTTCAGTTGAACGAGTACTTGAATATACAAATCTCGAGTCAGAAAGAGACTTGGATACCAAAGATTCGTTGAAGCCGCCTGCAAACTGGCCAATGGAGGGTGGGATACTTTTTGATCATGTTTATCTACGATATCACCCAAGTGAACCGCACGTTTTGCGCAATTTGAATTTTGCAATCCGTCCACGTGAAAAAGTGGGCATTGTTGGCCGCACTGGAGCTGGAAAATCCTCGCTTATTTCTGCCTTATTCCAACTGACTGAGACCGAGGGAATTATTGCTATTGATAACGTGGATATTCACGGTTTGGGGCTGCACGATTTGCGCTCCAAGTTGAGTATAATTCCACAAGAGCCTGTCCTCTTTTCGGGAACAATGCGCAAAAATTTGGATCCCTTCGACGACTACAGCGATGAAGTTTTGTGGAAAGCACTTGAAGGTGTGGAATTGAAAGAAGTGGTCATGGATCTTCCAGCTGGATTGAATTCCACGATGTCTGAAGGTGGATCCAACTTTAGTGTGGGTCAAAGACAACTGGTTTGCCTTGCTCGTGCAATTATTCGCAACAATAAGATTTTGGTTTTGGATGAGGCTACAGCTAACGTTGATCCACACACAGATGCTTTGATCCAGACCACAATTCGCAAGAAGTTCAAAGAATGTACAGTTCTTACAATTGCACATCGTTTGCATACAATTATGGATTCTGATAAAGTACTAGTTATGGATGCTGGTACGATGGTTGAATTCGGTCATCCGCATATTCTTCTAAGAAATCACAACGGTTTCTTGTTCAAAATGGTCGAACAAACGGGTAAAGCCATGGCTGAAACACTGGCGAAAATTGCTGAAAGGGTAAAACAGTTATAAATTCATCGTTTTCAAATAATTGATTTATTTTCATTTCAGTGCTATAAGAAACAATTTTTAGAAACGGTTGAAGAAGAGGAGCTGACTTCATCAAAGTGATAATGTAGTTAATCTATTTTTGCTAAGTGAATATTAGAGCTATTAATGAGAGAACAATTATAATTTGTATGTGTATTTTTATATAAATGTAATTTTATAACATTGCGTAAATTTTAAATTCAATCCAAAGATATAATTTAGGCAACTTTACATGCACTCGAGTGTGGGAAAAAGACTTCATCCACAAGTTCTATTTAATACGTAAGTTTCTTAAATTATGGTATGCTATTTTAGATAAGCATTGACATTTATTCAAACACATGATAATATTGCAAAAATGATGTTTTTTGTAGATGAATTCGTTGGAACAGTTGTCTCGTTGTGATTGGCTGGTGAAATTGATGACAGGTGAGCTCAACCCCACATGTTGAGAGCCACTGCTTGATAAGTTGATTTGTGATAATGTCGGGTTGATATTATTTTAATTTTAACGTGAAACATGTGTAAGCATCATTGTGATCTATTAATAATCGTTAGTTAAATCTAAAATAGTAGAAATAAGCCACGTGTCGTCTGATAGTCATCACCTGTTTTCGGCAACTTGCCCATTTAATTTGAGGTTAGTAACAGAAACAGATATTCATGTAAAATTATCCAAAGCAGTATTTATAGATAAAATACCATGATTTTAATTTGTTGGGTGAATATTTCTAATGTCTGTTATAGTTTGCAGGATGCGTGTTCCATGTTATTTGTTAATTTTACTTGCCGTCGTCTACAATTCAGATGGGAAAGTGAAAAAGTCGAAATCCGTAACAACATTGCTGGATGCAAAGTGGCATGCATCTCCATTGGTTCTAGAGGTGGCAGAGTATTTAAAGGACGAAAACGTTGATTATTACTGGCAATTTGTGGATTCAATAGGCTCCTTGAAGCCACCCTTAAAAAACATTGGTATATCCAATCAGATTTTCATGATTTGCAAATAACTCATGTTTTTCCTTGAAGAAAATGATAAAAAACGATATGATGTGATCCTGGAACATGCTGCCAAGTTAATCACACCATTGCAACTATCAGTGTTGAAATTGGGGCTGTCTCTGCATGTGTACTCACCCAAAGTGGAAATGTTTGCTCAGATTGCTAGAGAAAGTGAACTACCAGATTGTGAGGCACTTGCAGATATTGGTGGGCATTTCATTTGTGATGTTACAACTCTGAGAGATGCAATACACAAGGTAATTGTTTAAAATTCCTATAAGACATGGGTTTCATTATTTTGTTTAAGGTCAATAAGGAGGATTACGAACGAAACGAGGTATTCCGTGTCGATACACATTATCCAGGCTCGGAGAATCGTACAATCGCTGTCACTTTATATGGTGAACTTGGCACCTCAATATTTCAATCATTCCATTCAATTCTGAAAGAGGAAGCGCAACAGGGGACGATCGACTACATCGTTCGCCATTTCATCAAGACGACGACCAACAACAAGCTGCGATTGTCTGGCTATGGTGTGGAATTGCAGATGAAGTCTACTGAGTATAAAGTGCAGGATGATTCTGAGATTAAGCATGATGGCAGCCCTGAAGATGCTTCTCCTGAGGAAGACGATATCGAGCTTGAAGGTTTCGACTTCGCTAAGCTGAAAAGCATCTTCCCCGATCACAGAAGGCAGTTGGAAAAGTTTAAGCAGCACCTGGAGGAAACCTCGAACGAGATGGCACCGCTGAAAGTGTGGCAGTTCCAAGAGCTCAGCTTGCAAGCAGCTGAACGAATTATGAACGCACCCCAAGAGGAAGCTCTCAAGGTTTTTACGAATATCGCCCAAAACTTTCCGATGCAAGCAAAGGGCTTGGTCAAAACAGTCGTGAATAGCGAGCTAAAGCGTGAAATGCGTCGTAATCAAGACGTCTTTGGAGCCACCTTGAATCTCCAGCCATCGGACACTGCGCTCTTTATCAACGGATTGTATTACGATGTCGATGTCGTTGATATTTTTGGAATTCTCGATATTGTACGACAGGAGTTAAGGACGATGGAAGGTCTGCATCAAATCGGTGTAGGCAATGCTCGTTTGAGCTCTTTACTGTCTATTGATTTTTCGGATGCGAACAATGGACAGGAATTTGCAATGGACATCCGCGATTCAGCGATTAATTGGATAAACGACATTGAGAAGGATTCCAAATATATTCGATGGAGTTCAAGCCTTATGGATTTATTGCGTCCCACGTTTCCTGGGATGCTGCGACAAGTGCGCAAGAATCTCTTCAACTTGGTGCTGATCATCGATCCAACTAACAAAGATATGCGCACTTTACTCAAGTTAGTTGAGTCGTTTGTAATCCACACAGCTCCATTACGTGTGGGTCTCGTTTTCTCTGTGGAGGCATCTTCCAGTGTGAGTGGTCTTGATGATCCTGGAGTAGCTATGGTTTGTGCATTTAATTACATCTCCCAAAAGAAAGATCCTACAGCAGCTTTAAATTTCATTACAACGGTGAGAATAAAATTTGTTGACAGTTTAATCAAAAGTTGTATTTTTAATTAATTAATTTTAATTGTTACATAGGTTTTGGGAACATCGAAAGAGTCGAAAGTATCCGTCTCTGATATCAAGGAACTGCTAGCTAAGAAATACAGTGATGATCCAAATTATATCCTTGGAGAGGACTCAGACTACGATTTCGGTCGCCAATTGAGTGAGGATTTCATCCAAAGAACTGGTTTGAACACATTGCCACAAGCTCTACTGAACGGCATTCCTCTGTCAGCAAGTCAGCTTACAGTGGATGATTTCGAAGAGGCTGTCCTCACAGAGGTGATGTCCCAGACACCCTCATTTCAGAAGGCTGTATATCGGGGAAAGCTGCAAGACGGGGACGATGTCATAGACTACATTATGAATCAACCCAACGTTATGCCGAGATTAAATGAAAGGATTCTGAGCAAGGAGAATATTGTCTATTTGGATATGACTGGCTCGCCAAGTAATAGCATGCAGTTGAGTGATTTGTTTAAATTATCCCCTCGAGATATGACTGCCACTGCTTTGGAGAATTTCAAGTATTTCACCTCCCCAAAGAAGAGTGAAAATTATTATTCGATGACCTACTGGCTCGTTGGCGATCTAAATTGTCCGAAATTCAAAGAATTATTCATTGATGCTTTGGAATACATGGTGAGTGATTTTTTGAACATTTGGGGTTTTTGAACACTCAGTAGGTAACTAAATGCACCCTTAAAACGCAAACTCCAGTGGACATTGCGCATGCGCGAGTTTGATTTGAAAATTAATTATGGCGACCATGTACAGTATGGATAAATATAAAGTGGTAATAACTTTGTATTGTTTGCCAGAAATCCAGTGGGGATACTCGTATCGCATTTCTGCCGAATGTGGATGGTACCCAGGATAATTCCATTAACAAGATAGTTCTCGCTGCATTGGAATCTTACAACGATAAAACTACAAGTATGGTTTTGGAGTTCCTAAAATCTAATGAAAAGTCAGCATTGTCTGTAAGTATTGTTAAAATAATAAACTGCCATTATTTCAAAGACATTTATTTGTAGATGGATATTTTGGACAAAGCAAATGCACAAGAGTTATCATTAAAAATGCTACGTGTCTACAGCCAGAGAGTGCTTGGCTTTGAAGCTAGTGCTCGTGGAATCGTTGCCAACGGTCGCGTTCTCGGTCCTCTTAGCGAAAACGAACATTTCACTTTGGAGGACTTCGCATTGCTAGAACGATTTAGCACAGCCACATATGGCCAGAAGCTGAAGGAAACTCTGGACAAGACTTCCGACGACGAAGACGAAATTACAAGCAACGCTATAATGAAAATAGTTAGTCTTCTTGTGTCGAGACCACAGTCAAAATCACGCTTTGAAATCACCACCGACAACGATCAATATTCAGTTGTGAAACTGCCACCCAATCAGCCAGATAAGGTCGCCTTTGATATCGTTGCAGTTGTGGATCCTGTTTCTCGTGGAGCACAAAAACTCGGGCCAATTTTGCAAGTTCTGCAGGAGGTACTTAATTGCAACATTAAGTTATTCTTGAACAGCGTTGAGAAGAACAGCGACATGCCACTTAAAAGGTATACTAATCAGATATTTCTTTAACTTTGTGTTTAACAGCGATAAAATTTTAGTTTCTATCGGTATGTCCTTGAATCAGAGATTCAGTTCACCGATGATGGCAGACAAGTACCTGGGCCTATGGCCAAATTCAACAATATGCCACAATCACCGTTGTTAACACAAAACATGCATGTTCCTGATAATTGGCTGGTTGAAGCTGTGAGATCTGTCTACGATCTGGATAATATACGTTTGGAAAACGTTGATAACAATGTCCACAGGTAAATATTCTTTATTATTAAGAATACATTAGTAATTTATAATGATTTCAGTGAGTATGAGTTGGAGTATTTATTAGTGGAAGGTCACTGCTTCGAATCGACTGCAATGAGTCCACCACGAGGCCTTCAGATAACACTGGGCACTGAAAATCACCCTGTTATCGTAGACACCATTGTCATGGCCAATTTGGGATACTTCCAATTGAAAGCAAACCCAGGAGCTTGGTTAATTCGTCTTCGACAAGGCCGGAGTTCCGAAATTTACGATATAACTAGGTAAAACAATATTTTACAAATTAACTTCATAAATTTGCTAATTATTCCATTAATCGCATTTAGCCATGAGGGCAGCGACACTCCAATTAAATCTAAGGACATCAAAGTCGTCATTAGTTCATTGCGATCGAACATCGTCAAGTTGAAAGTTACCAAAAAGCCAGGAAAAACTGGCATGGATCTCCTGAGTGACGATAATGATAACAACGGAATCTGGAATTCTATAACCAGGTAAATCTCTTGAAAAAATCATTGCATGATCTCTATTAACTCATCTCTCTACTTTTTAATGTGCATGCTTACTTCAGTTTCATCAGGTAACAATTAACTCATTTTGTAATAACTTCGTTTAATTTTTGCAATCATAGTTCATTTAGTGGCAACGAGGAAGAAGGTGATGAGAAATTGAATATCTTCTCGTTGGCTTCGGGTCATCTCTACGAGCGATTCCTTCGCATTATGATGCTCTCAGTTTTGAAACACACCAAGATGCCAGTCAAGTTTTGGTTCCTAAAAAATTACCTCTCGCCACAAGTCAAAGATTTTCTACCGTATATGGCCAAAGAATATGGATTTGAGTACGAATTGGTGCAGTATAAATGGCCTAGATGGTTACATCAACAGACCGAAAAACAGAGGATCATTTGGGGCTATAAGATTCTTTTCCTCGATGTTTTGTTCCCATTGGACGTGAAGAAAATCATCTTCGTAGATGCCGATCAGGTAATTATAATTTTTTTAAAACGTAGCTAGTTCTAAAATTTAATTGGATGATAGGTTGTACGAGCTGATATGAAAGAACTACAACAGCTTGATCTTGGAGGTGCTCCTTATGGATACACCCCATTCTGTGAATCCCGAAAGGAAATGGAAGGTTTCCGTTTCTGGAAACAAGGATATTGGCGCAATCACTTGCAGGGTCGACGTTATCACATTTCCGCCTTGTACGTTGTTGATCTCAAACGCTTCAGGCGGATTGCAGCTGGTGATCGGCTACGTGGTCAGTACCAGGCGCTCAGCCAAGATCCGAACAGTTTGTCGAACTTGGATCAGGATCTTCCGAATAATATGATCCACCAGGTCGCTATCAAATCGCTGCCACAGGAATGGCTGTGGTGCGAAACGTGGTGCGATGATGCGTCGAAGAAGTCGGCGAAAACGATCGACTTGTGCAATAATCCGATGACCAAAGAGGCCAAGCTAACAGCGGCCGTACGTATTCTTCCTGAGTGGAAGGGCTACGACGAAGAAATTCGAAATTTGCAACAAAAGATTGATAAGGGCGAATTGGATACAGATCCTGCACTTGAACATCATGAACCACCGATTCTCACACCTGGTAAGAATTAGTAATTGTATCAATCGTCTTAATTAATGTTATTTATATTTACTGCAGAACACGATTCGCATACAGAACTATGATGAGATAATTTCTACAACTTTAAGATAAACTAAGGACGTCGTTCGTTACGCTAATTAGTAAGTAACCTTTTAAGATGGGCTGAGCAGACGTGTGCGTAACGGAGGATATCAAGTGGTTGATGTTTTTGCATTACACTTATTAAAATTAATTAAGAAGAATTTGATGGTGAGTTATTTTCATATTTATTTTTTTCGGTCGCTCAATTCGTTACTATAATGTCGTTGGAACGTAAAACCTAATTAATTAATTGCTGGGTTATTAGTTCTTGCAAATTTGTCACATGGAAACATGAAATTAATCACATAGGTAAAATTCTTATTGAAATTTTCAAATTTCATTGTTGTAATTCTGAACTTTTATTCTACACACTGATTGTTTTCCAAATTTACTAATTAGCATAATATTCATGAGTATATTTACAATCAGTTTTTATTTACATTAGAATTAATTACGATTGATTGCAATTTAGCCACCTTGCAATTATTTGAAATGAAAATGCGTTTACTTTTATATCTAAATTAAATATTTACAGTTATTGATTATATACAAAAAGAAACTTTCTGGCAACTATTAGCGCTAAAGATTACTTGAAATATTTATAAAAACTTAGATTCGCAATTTTCTCTCTCAAAGTTAACATTTACTTCATAAAAGAACTTGGTTTTCATTCATTTTTTTGAAATTTAAATGGGAATACTAGCATTTAAAGTTCCAAAGCTTCTACGCAACTATGCAATAACACTCCAATATTGAATGAGCGTGGAACGATAATGACATTATATGTATATGAGCAATGTGTGTATAATTTAATGTTGATGAGAAAGTAATTCATGTAATTTTGAGCGTCGGTGCTGTGGGAGCAATTAGCTGCATTCGTGTCGTTGCGTTAGCGATCTGCACGTCTTGCATTTAACGTAGCAGCAGTAGTAGTATTTGCACTGGCATCTCTCTATTTTCTCCTCGACGACGGTGCGATAGCCGCGGCCGCAACATAATTGTCTGCAACTGTCCGTCCCATTCGAAGTCACATTGCATTTTCTGGAAGGAAAGAAACAAGAAACCAATGCGACAATATAACGAGGACGCAAGATGCGGCCGAGAATGGAACCCAAATATTATTTAACGGTTCGCGCTCCAATAATACGAATTTTTTGCGCTCGCTTTATTGCAGCTGATTGCACGCTGACTATTGTAATTATATATCATTAGGTAGATTCTTAGCCGGGCGTTCCGAAACGTTTCGAGGACAATGGAATGCACGGCGCGCAAGAAAGATGCCGCAAAAAATTCGCTGAATGGAGACGCCGCAAAGTTCGCAAAAGTTCTTTTTGCGAGTCGCCGTTTTCGGCGCGCTTACGACTCACCGTCCCGAAGTTCCCAGACTTCCTAGGCGCTCGTCCTTTGTGCAGTAGTCTGGGGACTTGGTCAAGAAGACGAGCTGCTCGCTGGCGGAGCGCCGTACCACCGGGACTTCCGGTATGTCGTTCTCGACGATGAGATGACCGCGCTGGATCTCCTTCGCATTTGTGAAGCGGCGAAGAAGTCGCTCACCGACTTCCTTCAGATCCGGGATGGCGCGCCAGCAGGTCTTTATGCTGCATGAGCCGGAAACGCCGTGGCATTTGCACTGCGTACTAAGGCTCTCGATTATCACCTGCAAAGCAACCCCAACGACAACAATCAATGTGAGCAATTATAATGCGATTTATATCGTATTAACCTTCCGGCCGACTTTGTTGTTGTGCAGATTGACCACTGCCGTATACGTGCGCATTTTCGATGCCTTTTTCTCCTCGTAGGGGATGACGTCGACGGTGGCAGCTGGTGAAGCTGCCGGCAGCCGGACGTTCTGCTTCTCGATCGTGTCGACGAAGCGTTTGGCGAAATGCATACCCCATTTGATGTTGTCGCCGCAGCCGCCCCACTTGAAGTTGCCCATGGGGGGCTCCTTGGGGGGAATTGCACAGGCACATTGGTAGAGAGTGCCGCTAGCGCACGCACGAGCCATTGTGTATGTTAGCGCAGCCGAGCTGATCGCGTAGACGAAGGCCTGTTCTCGCGTGGCTGCCCCCCAAAAAAATGGAAGAAGAAGAAGACGTGTGAGCGTTTGAATGAATGGATTTGATCTAATATTCACGACGCATTGCCGATCGACAACACCCTTTTAATCAACCTCCCCCAACGGCCTAAACGAGCCGATTTCTGCTGCGATGCATTATACATCGCGCGCGCGTCTATAGAAATTTAAACGTGTGCGCCCGAAAAGCGCACCAGGATATTATTCTAGTATTGGGGATTTTTATCGGATATTTGGAAATTACTTCCGGCAAGCGTGACTGGAATATTGCCGAATGGGCAAAAACGTGAAACAAGCGGTTGCGCGCTTATTTCCCCCCTTTTCCGCACCAGGTTGGAAATTGCGCCCGAATAGAAAGCAAGAACATGCTTTCACTTCTGTTGTACCACTACTATCTGGCCCCGACTTGATTATTCCTGATTACACAAACTTTGCTACATCGGGGATGCCATGCCCAAATACCCGGATATACCGCGCACCGAGTCAACTCAATTTGCTGTTGTTGCGCTCGACGGCTCCGCCAATCTCGATGGAATTCGCCGGGGAAAAACTTGATAAAAATTCCCAGTGCGGGCAAAATTGAATTCACACATAATTTGACAATGTGCGGTGGCAAGAAGGCATCCGGGCTGGGAAAATACCTCGGGTTAAATCCGGCGTGAGGAAGGGCGCCGTATCTATCGAGCTGCAATTCCATCGGCGATCCTTGAAGATTGCCTTGCAAGTTTCAGCAGCGAGCGCCGCCGCCGACTGCACGTAGGGCATCGCGTCCATTGAGCTCCTGCATAATTTCGTTTGCAATTTGGCGAGCCCGTACCGTCGTCTGGCGATGGAGCAGGGGGACTTCACGCCGGAGCGGATGCCGCGACCGCCGCCCTCCGAAGACGCTCCACCAGCGTGGTTCCACAACAAATGCGACTTCTGCAATGACCTACAGACAGACAGAGTAACAGAGGAAACGAAGGGCTGGATTACTGCAAGTGTTGATACAATTAATTCCGTCGTGGGCGCGTTTGCAAGCGAACACCGAGGCAGTCAAATCGACCTGAAGCTGCAGGTAGAACGCTGCGCTTAAAGGTGAGCACCCTCCTTAATTACAGGTGTAACACACATAAACACACTGTGATTATTAGGTGCCAGACTGACGGCCCCTTTTCGTATAGCAGTCTATTATTTTCCACGCTTTCTCAACTATTTTATCATTTATTATCACATCTTGCTCATATATTATTAATGCAATTCAAAATTGTAGTTAAGTTTAAGAAAACTTTTTCTAAGTAGCTTATGTTTAATGCTACTTAAAAACCAGAACACGTAGTAGAAATTTCGCATTTAATTCTGCATTTTAATTATTTTTTTCGACGCAATTAATTTCTCGCTCGTTAGCTATTTATCTTGATTAAGATAGTGTATAAGACAGGATTATTGATTGAGTAGTCTACACGTGTTTTTTCGGGGGTGGCTGCAACGAAAGAATGTTTGATCGTTAAACACGTGCGAAAAGTCGGGTGTCGCAACTCGGCGCAGATGTGGCCAATGCATAATTACTTTTTCCACCTTCTTCACGTTGTTTCGCTCGTTTTTCCGTGCTCGTCTTCGTACGATACGCGCGCGCTCTAACAATGCATCTTTATGCTATCTCACGTTTCCTCGATCGCGTGTGATTTCTTTTATTTTTCGGCGCAGCCCTCGCATAAAAGGCTGCTAAAATCGATGCGTTCAAAATGCGTGTAAACTTTTGCGCTCGCAAAGCAATCGTATCAAATCCTATTGTTGAATTACTACTGATCATAAACTTGAAAACTCATAAACATCACAAATTCTGCAATTCGTCACACTTTGATTCATGTTTTTTTTAGCTTTTAAGACTTGAGAAATGAAGAGTGCAGGGCTTTATTCAGCTTGATACAATATTATCTAACACAGGCGATACATGCGCATCCATTCTTTACTCCATGTAGAAAGAAGAAAAAAAGTTATAAGCTAATTAACAGCTATAAAAGCGGCTTAGATCTGACAGGTATAATAAAAGATCGACTCCACCTTATTTGAAATATCTTGAGGTGGCATGTGGCATTCAAATCGGACCGAAAGCCTATCAGCAGTTGGCGTTTAAAGCGCGTAAAGTTGTGCTTTACGGTGCTATTGTTATTGTGCGCGCTGATTGCACGACTTGTTTGCCTTACAGGAAGGCGTTTTGCCGCGAGAAAGAGTTTGTAAGGAAGATTTTGGTGGCCGGTACCATATACACCTCTTCTACTCAATCAAATGCCATTGTTTCGCGCTTAATTGGCGTTAATTGAGAACGCAACTTATGAATGAGCGTTCATTACACAGTTAACTGCGCGTTTTAGCACTCGAGTGTGAATTAAACTTAACGGCTAAATTGACTCTTCCTTTAATTCACACTGACCATTACTTAAATTGCATTTCTGCACCGATTTTGTGAATGTGTATCTCATTTTTTCATAATTTTAAATTCTACATAGAAAAACTTAACGTATACTTACAACCATTTAATACTTTCTATAAGTCCCAAATGTGTAATGCACAAGTAGATTAAAACGATGATTTTCATATTTGCAAGTATGTAAATTTAAATTGAATTGTATTTAATGAAATTTTCTTGTAGAATGAAGATTCGCGTACGGTTTTCTGCAAGTTTCGGACGTTGGCGGTCTGGACGGACTCGAACTTTTAATCCGGCTGACGCAAAAGTTCTCAAAGGACTAGTAATAATGCGGTGCTGCGTTGATACACCTTGCTCGCACTATGCGGACGGTGCTCACGCTGGGGTAAAGAACAAAGTGTGCGCGAGGAAAGCCCACGGACGTACAACACCACCAATCTCAGAGTTGTTGTTCTTCGCGTTCTTTCTACGTGCGAAGCTATCAAAGCTGCCAACCCCCGCGGCACGCAACACGCAAGTGCAACCTACAAACAAAGGTAATTTATCATATTCAATTTCATTCGCTAATCTCGAATCGCGTCAACAAGATTCTCAATTATAAAAGGAATGCCGTGCTTCTTCAGTGGAAGCACAATGATTTTTCTAACATCGTATTATATCAAAATATAAATGAATGATCTCAGTCGAGAACAGTATAAATTTATTTATTGGGTGAAATTAAGGAACATATGTTCAATTACCTGTTTATAAATTTTATTTAAAAATGTCTATTATTTAAATCCGGCGCGTTTTCAAAAGAAAGGCTGTAGTTATAGGCAATTAGTTATAACCTCTGGAAATAAAGGTTGCCTATAATGCTTTAATTAAAACGCAAACTCTGGGAAGATGTGCGCATGCGTTATTAGAATGTAGATTTGGCATTTTTTTCAAGGTTGTTTGTGTCATTCAATAATGCCGGCTTCCCGTTATCGTGGATTCGGTGGCATCATTTTTTAAAGCAATGTTTTTAACATAAATATTCTCCTAAAAAATCATTGTAAAATAGTTGGTACGTTTAGAGATCTTGTAATATCTATAACAAGATTAACAGTGTTGGTTAGGAGTTGCTATATTCAGTGTGGATCTGATAAATTCCCCTTAGAAATAGGTATGTACAAACTTATTTTAATTTTCTACAGTCACTTCAAGTTTCTTGCTGTTGTAGGTGCAAAATGTTTGCCACTAACAAGAAGCCAGTTTCCAGTGTGGCTGCCTCAACAAGTGAAAAACAAGAGAAGCTATTGACTTTGTCAATATTAACATTAGCTGCTATACTATGTGAGTTTCTTTAGTGGTATTCATGTAAATTACTTATTTGTGGACTATTTCAGCATTTGCTACAAGATTATTCTCAGTGTTAAGATTTGAGAGTGTTATTCATGAATTTGATCCATACTTCAACTATCGCACAACTAAATACTTGGCTGAAGAGGGTTTCTACTCATTCCATAACTGGTTTGATGATAGGGCATGGTATCCATTAGGACGTATTATTGGAGGTAATAGTACCCAAATAGTTATAACAGAAAGCTCTATTATTTATATTTTTTGTGATGTGATTTTAGGGACAATTTATCCTGGTTTAATGGTCACCTCTGCAGTATTGTATCATTTCTCCTGGTTATTCAATATTAGTATTGATATTCGCAATGTGTGTGTGTTTCTTGCACCATTATTTTCATCATTTACTACAATCATCACATATTTGTTAACAAAAGAAATCAAGAACTCTGGTGCTGGATTGGTGGCCGCTGCAATGGTATCCATTGTTCCCGGCTACATAAGCCGTTCAGTTGCCGGGTCATACGACAACGAAGGAATCGCCATTTTCTGCATGCTTCTCACCTATTACATGTGGATCAAAGCTGTAAAAACCGGAACGATTTTCTGGGGAACGATGTCGGCTTTGGCTTACTTCTACATGGTATTGTATCTTGCATTTGTTGTGTTTATCGTCCTGCTTAACGTGCTGTGCTTATCCTATAGGTTTCCTCGTGGGGTGGCTATGTCTTCCTGATCAATTTAATCCCACTTCACGTACTTATACTAATGATCACCGGTCGATTTTCACATCGCATCTACGTCGCCTACAGTACACTTTATTGCGTGGGTACCATTCTCTCGATGCAGATATCCTTCGTCGGTTTTCAACCGGTGCAAAGTTCGGAGCATATGCTGGTAGGTTGCAGTATAATTTCCATTGTTCATTTAAAATATTTGTCTTGTTCTGTAGGCGCTTGGTGTGTTCGGACTTTGCCAAATCATCACCTGTGTTGATTATCTACGTAGCCGTCTAAGTGCTCAAGATTTCGAGACGTTATTCATGGCTCTCGTTTACACGGTCGGCTCAATGATCGGATTGCTGGTTGGTGTTTTGACTTATTCCGGCAAGATTTCGCCATGGACTGGTCGATTTTATTCTCTACTGGATCCATCCTACGCGAAGAATCATATTCCTATCATTGCTAGCGTCTCAGAGCATCAGCCAACTTCGTGGAGTTCGTTCTATTTTGATCTCCAAATTTTGGTGTTTCTCTTCCCTGCTGGCCTGTACTTTTGCTTCATGAACCTCACTGACTCTAATATCTTCCTCATTCTGTATGGAGTTACAAGCATATATTTTGCGGTAAGTGAGACAGCATCATCGATTTTCTGTGAAATCGTTAAAGTTTTTTTGTAGGGTGTAATGGTTCGCTTAATGCTAGTTCTCGCTCCTGTAATGTGCATCTTGAGTGGAATAACAGTGTCCCATTTGTTAACGAAGTTCATTAAAAATGCCGATGCAGCCAAGAATGTCCATGAGCACAAAAAGAGCAAGAACAAACTGGATTCCAACTTCGCCATGAAGAACGAAGTCAGCGTAATCTACATCGCCATCACTTGTATGTTGCTCATTTCGTATACATTCCATTGTACCTGGGTAACGTCCGAGGCATACAGTTCCCCCAGTATTGTATTGAGCGCGCGTTCCCATGATGGTGGCCGAATAATCTTTGATGACTTTCGTGAAGCATACTACTGGTTGAAGATGAATACGCCGGAGGATGCACGCATCATGTCGTGGTGGGATTACGGTTATCAAATTACTGCGATGGCGAATCGTACCATTCTTGTGGATAACAATACATGGAATAATACGCATATTAGCCGCGTTGGCCAAGCCATGGCGAGTAGCGAAGAGAAGGCCTATGAGATTATGAAGGAGCTTGATGTAGATTACGTACTTGTAATTTTTGGCGGACTGACTGGTTACTCGTCGGATGATATCAACAAGTTCTTGTGGATGGTCCGGATTGGAGGAAGTACTGAAAAAGGGGCACATATCAAGGAATGGGATTATTATAGTTCCAGCGGAGAATTTCGAGTCGATCGAGAAGGCTCGCCTACATTACTCAATTGCTTAATGTATAAAATGTGCTATTATCGCTTCGGGCAGGTTTACACTGAAGGTATACATATTTATTCCAAATACTTCTTGAATCTGATGGTATGTCGTCATTTCTAGGTGGCAAACCGCCGGGATATGACAGAGTTCGCAGTGCTGAAATTGGTAATAAAGATTTTGAGCTGGACGTTTTAGAAGAAGCATACACAACAGAACATTGGCTGGTACGTATATATAAAGTCAAAGATTTACCAAATAGAGGGGTTTGAGAAGTTTATTATTTCTTATGAATTTCCTATTGGAATAGTATAAGAGTAACAATTGCAAAACTTAATAAATGCACTTTATCATGTACTTGTTCCTATCATCCTTATTAACGCAAAAAACGTCCTTGGCAGACTTTTCATTAACAGTAAAACTTAAGTCTTGTACCAATGTACTTCTAGAACTATCATCCACACATTTTTAGAGAGTTAAAACACAGAGCAGAGTTGTTCTGTGGTTAAAATATAACTGGATAATTTGCATTTGATAACTAGTACTTTCAGAAAGAATAGGTTGGTTAGCTTAAATTATAAATAAATAATTATCGGAGTCAGCCCTGCTATTATGGAGAACTAAAATTTACCAGGCTCATTTGGGAAGCATCTCCAAACAGTGTGGGCACCTGCAGCAGTCTCTGAAGGTCTTGTATTAACAATTTATTTCTTTAACTACAATGTGTTATCATTTTTCTAAAGGGCTCCAACCAGTATGGGCCTCTACAAGACACCAGGGTCATTTGGAAAGCATCTCCAAACAGTGTGGGGATCTGCAGCAGTCTCCCTAGGTCTTGTATTAACAATTTATTTCTTTAACTACAATGTGTTATAATTTTTCTTGTTTTGAAGATCCCTCTTTGTCAGCCTGCCCCCTGAGTGTGGAGTATTACAAGGAATAAGGGCTCCAACCAGTATGGGCTGCTGCAGTACTACCTTAAGGTTTGTTTAAACAATTTATTCCTATAAATGTATTATGTTGTATATTTTTAATGTAAGGTGTTCTGCTATATCTTTATATGGTATCGGAAATATCATTAGTGTGGTGTAGTGCATTTGCATGTATATGGTGTGGTCTTTGATAATTTGTAGCTGTGTTGTCCTATTGTAGCTTTTTCTCCTTGTTTGGATTTGCTTAACATTAAATTAAAAATATAATTCATCAGATTCTGATATGTTTTCTTTTCACTTTGTGACTTGATTATTTTCTTGGTTATACTCGTAGTTTGAACA